>MU227548.1:1863345-1876400 GCA_018584345.1 Thuja plicata
GAGTTATCTCTTTGAAGATAAATAAATATTTAATTCATTTATTTAATTAAAGTTTTCAACATGTGAGATAATTGAATTCTTTTTGATTTAGAATTGCTTTATTGAATGAAATTAAATTAATTTAATTAAAATTGATTTAATTGGAAGAATTTAATTAGTAAGTTTAAATATTTGAATTTAAACTATAGGAAATTGAATTTAATTAATTAATTAATGGTAATTAATCAATTAAGGTTAATTAATTAAATAAAATTAATTATTTAATTAATTTTGGGAATTTGATTAGATGATTTAGGGAATGAATTTAGAGGAAAATAGATGATTAATTAATGATTAAAAAACCATTAATTAATATATGAAAATTAGTGTTTTTAATGTAAAGTTGCAAGCCTGTCCATTTTTGAGTGCCTACATTTGCCCCTCTTTGATGCGATGTGACTTGTCACAGTGTGTCAAAGAATTTTCAGATTTGATCATGCCCCAGCTTGCCCCAGTGATAGCAAGTGGACTATATGCCCCCTTAACAAATTAAGCATAGAAAATGTGTCAGATGAGCACTAATTTGTTGAAAAAGTGAATCACTATATGATGATGATGAATGCAGTCCTATGTTAGTTATGATGTTATTGATGATGGATTCATTGATTATATGATCTACTATGCACATGTTTTGGATTTTTCTTATGCAATAAATGAATGCAATCTAGCATACACAAAAATTTTGAGTAATGCATGTGTTAGTTAGAAGGAAGTTAGTTTGGAATGTGATCTCTGGGATTGATTGATAGATAAGGAATGATCCTTGGTTATCATAGATTGCTATGTGGAGGTCTATTTGGGCTTGTGTAGTTCCCTCTTTGGCGGGCAACAACTCTGCTAATATGTTTCTTATCAAGACATGTTCTGTGTTGTGCCCCCGGTGCATCTCTGCTATTTGTTCCTGATTAACTTGAATGTCTTGGATTACAGGACTGGTTCTTTGTTGTCCATACCCCAACCCTCTTGTGTTTCTCTAGGTTAGCGGGAGAGACAATTCCATTATGCCTTGTTGTCTTGCCCCCAGCCCGGTTGTACCATCGTACCCAAATCTTTGTAACATTGTGTAACCATTACCATATTTTGACAGGGGTAGGGGTGGTCAAATTGTCTCTGGTGGGTCTTGGTATAACTAGGTACTGATGTCTTGTTCAAATGGTTTTTCTTCTGCTATGTCTCCCCATTGGACAAAGGTTGTGGGCAGACATCTGAATAGAACAGGCTATAGAGTTTCTACTGTAATAACAGGTTGTGGCATGCCATAAGTTCTCAGGCTCTGAGGCATGTGCATGATGGTGAAAGCCTCTTCATACCTATACTCACCACAATCATTGTCGGTGATGGATATTTTTCCTACTTTCCATGTGATATCCTGAAGATTTGAATCTGAAGAGGAGGGAACACTTGCATTTTGGTTAATGGGTATCTTTCCTGCTATCCATGTGACATCCTTGGGATTCGAATATGAAGAGGATGGGATGCTTGCATCTTGGTTTGATGGTACCTAGTTATCAGTGTTGATTTGGACCGCATTACAGTATTGGAAAGGATTGGGATCTCCCTCTATGATGATTTCCTCTCCCTGGTGTGGGAACTTGATGCGTTGATGGTATTTCGAAGGTATAGCTTGCATTTCATGTATCCAGGGTCTCCCTAGTAGCATGTTGTATCCCAACTCAAGGTATAAGATTTGGAAGGGAGTATTTTTTACCACTGGACCAATACAGACAGGTAGAATGATAATACCTTTAGAGGACCTTTCCTCTTCATCATAAGCTCTAATATTTATCCTCCTTGTGACATCAATGCTTGATTCTAAATAGCCCAGTTGCTTGATTAACTTTAGAATGTAGACGTTTAACCTAGCTCCACCATCAACAAGGACCCTATGGACAACGCTTTTGTGGACCTGGACAAGTAAGTGCAAAGGATCATTATGCAGGGGTTTATGCAGTGACACAACACGGTCTGTGAATGTGGCATGTTTGTTAGCAACTATATGGTTGACCATCGTTTGGAAGCTCTCAGGTGTTATGTCCCTTGGGACAACTGCATTCTAAAGGGCTTGGTCAAGTGCCAGTTTATGCTATGGAGATATGTGCAATAGGTCAAACATGGAGATCTGGGCAAGTGTGTGCTTTAGTTGGTCCACTATGCTTGTTTGTGGATCTGAGTTTGCTTTAGGATTGGCCGATATAGTAGATGAGGATGGTACTCCTTGCAAGACAACTCTGGCGTGATGCATTGTTATAACACATTTGTTACCTTGGTCTTTGATAGTGATCGTAGCCACATGGCTATCTGAAGGATTGAGGCAATTGATAGCATTATCACTGTTGGCATATGTATAGTTGACTTGTTTTGCTGGTCCACCAGACTCGAAAGCTTTTCCCTTGTTGTGATCATGAAAGGTATCATTGAAAATAGTGTGATCAGTTGTGTCTTTGGTTTGGGTATTTGTCACATCGATGGTCCTTGTGTCAATCAGGTCTTGGATAGCATGTTTTAATCGGTAACAGTTGGATGTTTTATGTCCTTTTACCTGATGGAACTGGCAGAAGTCTTTGTCATTATACCACCTTGGTTTGTTTTCATCCTGTTCAAAGTCCCTAATTTCTGGGAGAGTGATAGTGTTTGATTGTATCAACTTGCGTAAAGTTGATTCTATTGGCTCTCTCAATGGTGTGAAATCTCATTGCTGGAATTGAAACCGTGGTCTGCGTTGATGATGTTGTTGACTGTTTGACAGAATGACCGCTTGTATAGGAGGAGGTTGGTTTTGGATGTATGCTTGTTGGGTGGGCCCTATGGGTTTTTGGTTGGCCATAGGTGTGCCTTGCAGTGACACCTTGGGTTGTACATAGTTGACTATCTTCACATCAATGACACCATCACTGGTGATATTTTATTTTTGTTCCACCACTTAGCTTTGTCCGTTGTATTTTTGTTTGTATTCATTTGTGTGGGATCTACAAGGATTCCTTGTTTGACTAAGTTCTGCTCACAATGAACTCCTCTTTCGATAAGTTGTGTGAAGTTCGGAGCTAACTGTAACTTTGTTGTGAATGACATGTCTGGAATTAGATTGTCAATAAACATGACTATCAAGTCTTGTTCGGGCACATCATATGTTATGCGGTTTTCTGTATTCCTCCATCTCTATAGGAATTTCACAAAAGACTCTCCATCCTTCTGTTTGATATCACAAAGGTCCTTGATGCTGACCTTGCACTCGATGTTATGATGGAAGTGAGCTATGAAATTTTTAGCCAGTTCTCCCCAAGACGGAATACCATGAGGTAAATGTGAGAACCGTTCCATTGTTGGTCTGGCCAAGCTTTATGGGAACAGCTGCATTAAATATGTCTCATCATGGGCAACTTTGACGCAACTAGCAAAAAACTCTCGGATATGTTCAATAGGGTTGGTATTGCCCCTATATTCGTCAAATTTTGGTACCGAGAAGTGATTTGGGAACGGAGACATGTCGAGAGAATGGTCAAAGGGGTATGGGTATAAATCCTCTGTGGTGTAGGATTTAGTTTGCCCCTGATTTTGAATATCCATCATTTGGGTTTGAAGGGTTTGCATTTATTACATTAACATGTCTATTTGATATTGAGGTTGGTGTGTGAGGGTGTTCCTCTGTGTTGTAGTGGGTATGAGGTTGCGCCTCTGTGTCCCTTGAGTAGGAACATAGGATTTCATCCTGGGGACTTGATATTGATTTCCCACCGAGTGATTTGTAAATGGGGGCATATGAGTAGCCCATGGTGGGTTTTGATGAGTTTGATGTTGTGATTGAAATTGGGGTTGATACTATTGCTGTTGAGGTTGGATTTGAGGTAACTGAAGCTGGGGTTGTTGTTGCAGGGGTTGGATTTGAGGCAACTAAAGCTGGGGTTGCTGTTGTGGGGGTTGGAATTGAGGAAACTAAAGCTGGGGTTGCTATTGTAGGGGTTGGAATTGGGGCAACTGGAGCTAGGGTTGTTGTTGCAGAGGTTGGATTGATGTCAAAATGGGCAAAGATGTAGCCTTGGGTGGGCATTGACTGTAAGTCATACCTGTAGAGATGGATCCCTGTGGGCATGAAGTGTTGATCCCAAGACTAGTATGAATTGACTGCAGCAACAACATAGTTTCAGAATAGTTGGTGTTTGGTGGGATGGAAGGCATAGCATGAGAGATTGATTGTCCTAGCCATGAGACCAAAGGTGGAGGCATACTAGTGACCATGGGTGCACTTAGTTGCGAGCCTGTCATGCTTTGAGTGGAAGATGTGCTGGCCTAGGTTGGGTCATTGGTTTGACTGGGTATAGTCTGTGTCAATGTAGGTAAGACCAATGGTGGAAATATCTGAGACACAACAGGTAGTATTTGAGGAGGCTAAGTAGTGTTTTGACCTGCGAGAGGGTTTTCGAGCCATATAGTCGATACACTGAATTCAGCGGGGAGTTTGACTCCCTTCTTTATTAGCATGGCTAAGTAACATTCAGGGTTCCTCTCTACAACAACATCAAATAATTTCATGGATTAAACATCTTTCTCCACATCTTTAAGCTCTACTTTTGTGATATCTTGGAAAAAGGTTGCCCCGTGGGGTTGTTCAATGAATAGAGCAGAACTGGTATTCACGAAAGGATTGTTCTCTTGCTCTATTTCCCAAGTGGGGAATCTATTGATATATGACTCATCAGGTTGAGTTCTAGCCTTAGACCTTATGTAAGGCCCTCCATGAGGTGTTTGAGACATAGTACGGTCCAGGTTTTGTAACTAAAACAAGTGATATAAAGCAAACAAGGAAGAAGATCCTTTCTGAGGAAGTTCGAGTTATGTTTTGGACAAGGGTAATTCTAAGGACAGATTTTGAAATAGCTTGATCTCCAAGTGGTGATGATAAAAATATAAGATTTTCCAACCTTTTCCTTGGATAAAGTCACTTTGATAAAGATGATGATGTTTGATATGATGAGATCAAGGTATTTCGAGTCTGAGCTTTCAAACTAACAATATTTTTTTACAATAATTGTGCTTTACAAAGAAGGAATAATCTTTAATGTTTAGAGATTCACACAATGTTCTTCGCGTTTTCCCAGGATAGACACTAGTTTTGGACACCAAATGAAGAGTTTTTTCAAGGTTCTTAGGTCAAAACAGGAATAAAGTATCTCTGGTCAATTGTGGTACAACTCCACCGATTGTGGCAAAGTAAATGGTCAATTGCGGTAGTTTGTTATCGATTGCAGTAATAAACACGACAATTGCGGCAATAAACAAGTTAATTGCGGTAGACTTCCTTCAATTGCGGCACAATGCGGGCAATTGTGGTAAAAAGAAAACAGTCTCAAAAAGACTAAGAGATGGGTATCACTACTTGACCATTTTGATATTTTGGGAACAATGCTTCTGATTTGTAAGACAAATGACGTTAACAACCCTAGACTTTAACATGTTTGACTCATTTTGACAGTTTGGATGTTTTGTTTTGCATTTTCAAAAACTGATCAAAGGAACAAACATGACAAACATTGTGTTTTGAAGAATGAAGAATGAAAATGTGTATGTTCTACAAATTTTTCAAGTTGCAAGGTTATCACGAGGTCTCAACAATGAACAACCAGATTAATCTAGGTCAATGGCTTCAGAATACAATGTTATAGGCCCAATGCTTGAATGTTCGTTAGCTCACACAACAATTGTCATGCTACTAGGACATGAAGGTCCACAACGTAGGTGCCCGTGTTTTTGTCGTTTACAGGTATTGTTGTCATGGAGTGAAGATCTCTTTCACTACACAAATACCGTGGGACACATATGTTGGGAATCTTGGGGGGAAATTCTGCAACCCCTTACACTATAATAAGGTACTTGTTCAGAGGTAAAACAGGTTGGCCTCTAATTAATCAAGGTTGTAGTAAGGGTCCATGGTGTCTCTCCAATCAGTTTGTACGTGTGTGACTCACTTAAGAACCTAGTTGATCATGCTAGCTCCTTAGGGATATTCATCTGATCTAGACTATTACCAACACACCTCGCCCGAGCTTGGCTAGATAAGATAAAACTTTGGTTCGCGCCTTGTTTATATACCAATCGGAAGGATTACCAGTTTAAGGTTGTTCTCTAAGGAAGAAGTGCATTCCCCAGATAAGCCTTTCTAAAAAAGTATAAAGGTTTGTAATCTAACAGTATGTGCAAGTGCACCCAAAACTCCAAACATAAGGTAAATCGATTAAACTCCAAAAGTTTGAACTACACAAACCCGAATAGACCTCCACATAGCAATCGATGATAACCAAGGAAGTGAGACATCAAACAAGCATTCTATTGAGACTGACTCCTATGAGTATGAGTGGAGATCCCTTCATGACTCTGAACCGTCGATCTTAGATTATTTCCCTCGGTCAGACACTATCATAAATCTAGCAGACTTATTTGACCAATTGACCATTACCGAACAACCCTGCATAGACAAGCATATCATTTATCAGACCTCAAGTGGTGCGTCCACATCATAGTCTAGTTTTGTAGGAATCATATCTGTAGTCCCTTTCAGTCAACCAGAGCCAAACAACCGTGAAAGTATTTATCTTGTACACCTAGAGCTCATAGAGTGGGATCAACAAGGACCACCTGATTTAGATGTCTTCGAGAACGATGAGGCTGTAGCTCATTTCATGGGACTTAGGGAAGGCATTCCATCTAGAGACCACAAGGAAAGCTTCTCCATTAAACTTGATAGAGTGGCATATTTCGGGGAGGAAGCTCCTCTTTCCAGTCCACAAAAGAAAAAAGAACAAAAGAATGATAAAAAGCTAAAACAAGATGTATCTTCTAGCGATAACCACACTAAGGTGCTAGAAGATGGAAAGAAGGAACTCCTCCCCTTGACAAAGGAGAAATGAGCATTATTAGCAGAAGAAACAGAGGAAGTCAATTTGGGAGATGACAAGAACCCAAAGAACATATACTTGGCAAAATCACTCACCCCTGAGGAGAGAGACCAGTTCATCAATTTCTTCAAGGCAAGGATGATCAGTTTTGCATGTTCCTACTCAGATATGCCAAGGTTAGATCCAGAGCTAGTACTACACAATCTCCCATTGCTACCCAACGCCAAACCTGTCAAGCAGAAGCTGAGAAAGATGCATCCCCATGTTGCATTGCTAGTCAAGGCAGAGTTGAAAAATCTCCTGGATGCTAAGTTCATAAGACCTATACCATATGCGGACTGGATATCTGACTCGGTACAAGTTACAAGACACAGTGGTCAGATATAGATTTGCACAAACTTCAGGGATCTCAACATAGTTTGTCCCAAAGATGACTTTCCTTTACCCAACATAGATATGATAGTAGCTCTAACTACGGGACATCAAATGTTATCACTCATGGATGGCTTTTCAGGATATAATCAAATAAGGATCGCACCAAAGGACCAAGACAAAACAACTTTCACATGTCCTTGGGGGACATATTGTCAGAATGTCATGTGATTTGGTCTAAAGAATGTCGGAGCAACATATCAAAGGGCTATGACAACTATATTTCATTATCTCATCCACAAAACAATGGAAGACTATGTGGATGACATACTAGCCAAGTCAATACTTTGAAAGGATCATCTACAAGTTTTGGGACCAATCTTTGACAGAATGTAGGAATTAAAAGTCTGTCTAAACCCAAAGAAGTGTGCATTCGGTGTCACAACAGGAAAGTTACTGGGGTTCATAGTGTCACATAGGGGAATCAAAGTGGACCCAACAAAAGTCAAAGCAATATTGGACATGCCTCCACCATCAAACCTAAGACAACTAAGAGGGTTACAAGGAAGGCTCCAATCAATCAGGTGCTTCATAGCTCAGCTAGCAGACAAGTGTCACCCATTCCAACATCTACTGCACAAAGACATCAAATTCATATGGACAAAACAATGTGAACATGCATTTCAAATATTCAAGGACTACCTTCTCAAGTCTCATATATTGGTACCACAAGTCCAAGGTAGACCATTGCTTCTATATATCTCAGTGATAGAGTCTATGTTAGGTGTACTCTTGGCACAACATGATGATGCAGGTAAAGAGAGGGCTATCTACTATCTAAGAAGGACATTGGTTGGATATGAGCTAAACTATATGCCAATTGAGAATTCATGCCTTGTAGTTGTTTTCACTTCCCAGAAGCTAAGACACTATATGTTGAGTCACCAAACAAAGTTGATCGCACATATTGATCCTTTAAAATACCTCCTAAGCAAAGTATTGCTCATTGGATGACTAGCAAAGTGGGTAATGATCTTGAGCGAGTTTGACATTGAGTACGTAGACAGAAAGGCTATCAAAGGACAAGTGATCGCGGATCAACTAGCAGAGGCACCTATGCAGGACCATCAGCCTATTATTTCCAACTTTCCTAACGAATCTATCATGACACTACAACCAGTGATTGAGGTATGGAAACTATATTTTGATGGATCATGTACGAACCATGGTGCGGGGGCAGGGATAGTGCTTATCACTCCAGATCATGATACAATTCCCAATTCTTTCAGACTTAACTTCCCATGCACAAACAACATAGCTGAATATGAAGCACTGGTCATCGGTCTAAAAATAGCAATTCAATGGAGAATCAAGAACCTTAAAGTCTTTGGCGATTCGCAGTTGGTCATCAGTCAAGTCAACAATGACTATGCAACCAAAGATGAGAAGCTCATACCATACAGAGCACAGATGGAAAGGCTATGCACCAAGTTCCATTACATCTTCTTCGAGCAAGTCCCACGAGCACATAATAAAGTTGTCGATGTGATGGCTACCATAGCATCACTGATTGATATGCCAGGCAACGAAACAAAATTCCAGTTTCTAGTGGACCAACTCTTGGTGCCATCACATCAGGATTCCATCATAGAATCAACATGCGTCCTTGTTGGTCCTGAATCCCCATGGTACCAAGATGTCTATAACTATCTCCAAAATAGTGTCTCACCTCCCAACTTGTCTAGGAACCAGAGAAAGTCCCTCATCCGCCAAGCCTCTAGGTATACCATCCTCTCAACTAATTTATATAGATGAAGTCTAGATGGAACGCTACTACGATGTCTCACTTCCATGGAATCCTAGAAAGCTTTGTACGAGGTACATGAAGGAATTTGTGGAACCCATGAAGATGGCAATAGCTTAGCTAAGAAGATCATCTGCATGGGATAATATTGGCCCACAATAGAGACAAATGCACACAAACATGTACAAAGGTGTAGAAAGTGTCAGATTCATGGAGACCTCATCCATGCACCAGCTTAGAAACTAAATCCTATCACATCACCATTGCCATTTTCAATGTGGGGATTTGACCTAGTGGGTAAAATTACACCTTCTTCAAAAAATAGACACAAATACATCATAGCTGCAACAAAGTAAATCACCAAGTGGGTGGAAGCAATTCCCCTCACTTACATCATTGGAAAGCAAATAGCAATGTTCATACTTAACCACGTTATTTGTCGATACGGGATCCCTCAAACAATCCTGACAGATCATGGTACACCTTTCTAGAACAAGGATGTTGAAGAGCTATGCGAACAGTTCCATATCAAACAAGGGTTCTCTTCCTTTTATTATCCTCAAGGGAATGACCAAGCCAAAGCTACAAACAAGACAATCTTGAAAATCCTGAAGAAAACAGTGAACGAATCAGGGCGAGACTGGCATTTACAGCTTAGTCTCGCATTATGGGCATACAGAACTAGTATGAGAACACCTATAGGAGCCACTCCTTTCTTCCTAGTCTATGGATCAGAGGTGGTATTAACCCTTGAAGTAGAAATCCCATCCCTAAGGATATCATTGAAGAACCTGGTTTCAGATGAAGACTATAGAGTAACAAGGCTCAGTGAACTAGAGTTACTAGATGAAAGAAGATAGCATGCCTTCGACCACTTACAAGGCTATCAGAATCACCTTAGAAGGAACTATCATAAGAAGGTAAAGCCACAAACATTTGAGGTAGGAGACCTTGTCCTCATGGAAAATCAAAAGAATCAAGCAGAGCAAGTCAAACCCAAAAATTTTGAGCCTAACTGGCTAGGACCATTTGTCATTATCAGCTCTACTCAGAGTGGGGCATTTATACTAGCGACACCAGAAGGTGATCAGCTCCCCAGATATATCAACAACATAAACCTCTAGAGGTTCTACCCTTGAGGTCTCTATGGTTAAGGCACCTATCTACATATCCAGAAAATACCAAAAAAATCAGAAAATACAAACATTACCTTGGTGAAAACCTGGCAAACAGGCGCCTTGGCCACAACAAAAAAAATTAAAAAAGCAAAAAAAGTAAAGAGAAACAAAATCACTCTCTCAGTGAAAACCTGGCAAACAAGCACTATTGAGTAGGTACCTTGGTGAAAACCTGGCAAACAGGTGCCAAGTGTTCAAATCCAGCTTCACCATCAATGAACTCCAAAAGCTTGAGCATATTTCAAATGCAAGAATGACTAACCAAGCTATATCTAGACGCATAATCCCCTCTGAGCACCAAGCACTTACCCATGGTTAATACTGGTCCACCAGACTAGGGGGCGATTCAAAATGTCCTGAAAAAATCCTAAAAAATTGGAAAACTCATCAAAATTCCTAAAAAGATCAAAAATCAAGAGAAAATCAATCTTCATAAAAAAACATTCAAAAACTGCAAAATCCAAAGCAATAAAACCAACTCAGTTATCAAGAGAGCCAAGGGCGATCATGCCCAGTCAATCAATGTCACAATCATGAGCTTTGTGAATCAGCATGGGCCTCATCTGACACTGCTTTATCAATCTATCAAATCAATCAGCAAGCAACTGGCAACCAAGCCAATCTATCAAATGTCACAACCATGAGCTTTGCCAATTAGCATTGGGCCCATCTGACATAGCTTGATCAGCTGCCAAATCAATCAAATCAATCTATCAATTGTCATAATCATGAGCTTTGCAAACTAGCATTGGGCCCATCTGACATAGCTTGATCAGCTACCAATAGGATCAAAGCAATCAATCAATCAATCCTATCAATCATCTTACACAGTGATGGGTATGCTCAAACCAGACAGGTCAGTCTTATATGAGTAATCTATTACTGAAACCAGACACACTCAGGCAATCAAAGAAAATCAAGCCTATTCAAAGAGTTGAGCCAATCAATAGAATCCAACTGCATCAAGGAACCATCCAAAAATGTTGACTAGGTCAGTCAAGTCGGTTAGATGTCAGTCTATATTTCGCGGTTATGTTCTTATGCTACTCCAGGTTCCACCATGTGAGGAGAGTAGCTATGATAGATCATGACTTATTTTATTTGATTGTTGTCTATTGAATGTTCACTTCGATTTCAGGGCCATGATGATTTAGGATAAATGTGGTAGGCACTGTCACTTATCTGGCAACCGCACAGTTCCACAATCTGAGCTTAACCCTGGGAAAGAATTGGACATTCCTTCTCTTTTATTTTGCTTGTTTGGTTTATATAATCAAGAGCTCGCAGCACTATTCAGATGGACTCTGAATTGCTTTGGAGCTCTATCTTGGTTTATATGGTCTTTCCCTTTATGTTGCAAACAAGATCTCACAATGCTATCCAGATGGACTCTAGGGGCGTAGGAGTTCTATCTTGTTTGCTTGGCTTTCCCTTTCAGAAATCAAGAGCTCACAGTGTTATCTAGATGGACTCTGGGTGATTCCATTAAGTACATCAGAAAAGAAAAACATGATAGTTGCATACATGATAAATCATAAAATCACATGCATCCATAAGCATCTCATATAAACATGCATTTCATTTCCACCATCCTGCATATACATGTCAGTATCATAGGAAAAGTAAATCTTCCACATACGAATCTGCATAATAGGAATCATTTTGCATATACATCTCATCATCTAAACCACCAAATCATGTAGAATCATACATATAGCAAGTAAACCATTGCACATCGTATCAAAAACACTAGTTGCATCTCATATAAATCAAACTATCTAAGTACAATGAATGGTCGCAAGTCTGAACAAAGGAAGGTAATTAAACATGTATATCAATAAATATCAGTGTGTCTGGATACAAAAAATGGATGATACTTAGAGTAAATCAAATGACATCGCTACAAAAATGGTACATCATACATAATGGAATCAACATGTACTGCTCCCACCCTCGCCAGGAGGTGGATGAGGGGGTGGCATATCAGAAGGTAGTCTATGGGATGAACTAGGCACTCCAATACCACTACTCTGGGATCGCTGGGCTCAGCTTGATTTCTAGGAAGCGGTGTAGCTAGGCTCTCTCTGCTCTGCCAGAACTGCACCCTCATAATGATGCCACCAATAGTCAATCTCTCTCTGCGCATCGCGGCTAGATCTATAGTATCTATCTAGAATATCTTAGTGTGAAACATCTTGTACACTATCAATAAAAGAACGAACCTCAACATGAGCCTGTCGCTCTCTAGACTCGACCGCTGTAACCCGGGCCTCCAAAGCAGTAGCACATGCATCAGATAAAGCAAGCCAGGCTTGAAGGTCTTGTACCTGCTGAGTGAGGTGCTCCAACTCTGAGGGATCATCTTCCATACCTCCCATAGCCATGTCCATCTCCCCCTCCTCTGTCTTGTCTCCCAAACCCTCACCTCCTCTCCTCCTAACAGCCCAGGAATCATCATCACTCTCTGATCTCTCGCCTTTCCTACTGCCAGTGCTGCCACTGTCAGTAGAGGAACCAGTATCTACACTCTGCTCATCTAGAGCCTCCATGTCTATGTCACCGATCTCAACATCAACATCCTCAATAACTAATCTGTCCTCTTCTCTAGGAGCCAGAACAACACCTGTCCACCAGTGAACTCTTCGTACCAACTGTGGTGCCTCCTCCTCCATGGCCTCCTCATCCTCCAAAATGGTACCCAACCCAACTCGAGGAGCACTAGTCTGACCCCCACTCTGGCCACCTCTAGTCCTGACTCTGCCACAAGCACCCCCG
>MU227548.1:1879736-1892152 GCA_018584345.1 Thuja plicata
AATGTGAACTAAGCTACACCACCATACAAGCACCAATGTTCAATTTTAAGCCCAAAAGTAGGTGTTGATTGCTTTGTTCAATTTTAATGCACCAATTTGAGAGATTTTTTGCCTTTGTTCAATTTTACTCCCCACGTCAATTTTAAACACAAATCTGAAGTGTGAAACGTGAGATGTTTGGACAAACACTATTCTTTTTAAACCCAAATCGACAAGTGAATTTCTTTTAGTTTGCTTTGTTTAAATAGGTTAGTATTGAAAAGGATTTTTGCGAAATGAGAGTATACGTAATTTTGAAACAATGAATGACACTTGCCAACAACTTACCCTTCTTGTTCGTGAGAATTCGCCGTCCTGCAAAAAAATAAAGAAAGTATCAGATTTTTCAAATAGCAAGATGAAGAATTGGCCCTGATGAGCAATCTTGCCGGCGATTACAACGATGCACAGATAATTGTGATAAATAACAGGTGATTGCGACCTAGAATTAGCAATTGCGGCAAAGAATTCTCAGTTGCGGTAATGCACAATCAATTGAGGTCTGGATCGGCCAATTGCGGTCTTTGTCTATCGATTGTGGTAGAATTATTCCGATTGCGGCACCAATGAGTTAATTGTGACAAACTGTAGAAAAGACAGAGACCCAGAAGATGACAGAAAATAAATGTGAAAACCTACAATCGATTGTGGTATTAAACTAGTCGATTGCAGCAAAGTACCAGCAATTACGAAATAACACCGAGAAAAATATTGATTTTTAGATTTGCGGCCGTACGACCGTGGTTGATCAATTCTGTTTGTCGTCTGCAAGAGATAATCGGGCTACTTGTTTCACGTCAGGTTCACCAAAATGTACGCCTCCTCTTTCATGATCCATGGTTCCCAAGCTTTCCAAAGGCAAGGGTTAGTAGCAAAGGTTTCACAAATGATGTAAATCAAGTACACAATAACTACTAAAATGAATAACCTGAAACGTAATTAATAAAATGTACAAGCACAAGAAAGGAAAACAAATAAATGCAAACCCTGAAGCGCTTGAAGCTTCTATTGTCTCTCTCTACTCCTTCTGAAATGTTGTTCTTGATGCTCAGTATTGGTGTGGGCAGCGTCTATGACTTGAGAAGCATCGAGAATTTGCTAATTGAAATGTGTGTGTGAACGCAAGATGACTTGAATGCTAGAACCAAACTGACATAGTAATGGCGCACAAGAGCTTGAAATCCTAGATCCTTCAAATGGTTATGAAGGGTTTATTATATAAGAATTGGGGATGAAATGAACGATTGAGATCAATCCTAGAGATAGGGAGATGAACGGTTGAGATCAAAGGGAACTGGAGAAGCCATCAGTAAACTCCACCTCTTCAATTTTTAAAGAGGAGACAGAGTTTGGTTGACTGAAGAGCTAATTGTGAGTTACCTTCTTGAACTGAAGAGGTGGGTGAAGTTACCCATGTGGATTGGAGAGGTGGGTGAAGTTACCCATGTGGGCTGGAGAGATGGGTGGAGTAACCCATGTGATCTGATTGGAGTTATCTCTTTGAAGATAAATGAATATTTAATTCATTTAGTTAATTAAAGTTTTCAACATGTGAGATAATTGAATTCTTTTTGATTTAGAATTGCTTTATTGAATGAAATTAAATTAATTTAATTGGAAGAATTTAATTAGTAAGTTTAAATATTTGAATTTAAACTATAGGAAATTGAATTTAATTAATTAATTAATGGTAATTAATCAATTAAGGTTAATTAATTAAATAAAATTAATTATTTAATTAATTTTGGGAATTTGGTTAGATGATTTGGGGAATGAATTTAGAGGAAAATAGATGATTAATTAATAATTAAAAAACCATTAATTAATAGATGAAAATTAGTGTTTTTAATGTAAAGTTTCAAGCCTGTCCATTTTCGGGTGTCTACATCTATTTTCTAGTTGATTGTGATAAAGTGTATATACAAGCAGTAAAGCCTAGGGTTGCATGGGTACAACCCTTTACATATGAAGTTAATAACGAGGACACTAAAGATATCATAGAGGCTCTTGTGAATGAACCTATGAATCCAAAGGCACCCTACTTTGGAACCTATGAGGAAGCAAAGAGCAGGATATCTCTGGAAATTGAGATTCCTAAGATATTGAAGAGAGGAAGAAAGAGACTTGATACATTCAAGAAGAAGCATGGAAAGACCTCCGAATCTCCTTCAATATCTGAGAGCAAAGAGGAAACAGTTAAAACAGAGGAGATAGAGGAAATTGAATCTGACAAGGAAGAAATTGATGTTAATCCTCCACAAAAGAAGAGGAAGACAACAACTAGATAGAAGAAGGAAAAAGGCACTACTCCTGTTGTCACTCTAAGAAGATCAAGTAGAAAGCTTATATTGAGTGATGAAGAGGATGAAGATGAAGAAGATACTGTGGTCTTCGCAAAACCCACACCCACACTTGATCAAAAGATCAAAGACCTTAAAGAAGGAACAACCACGAGCTCTTTGAAATCACTGAAGTATGCTTCTAGGACAAATGAAGAAAAGAAGAAAATTGAGCAAGCGGTGGTGGAAAAGATGGCAAAGTGGAAATATGACCCTTCCGAGTTGAAGAGTTATATGACTGAAGACTTATTTAAGGCAGTCTCTATTCCCTGGAAGAATGCAGTATAAATTAAAAGAGATATAAGGGAAGAGACATTGAAGCAGGTCATGCCTGCAATGAAAGGCAAAGAAGTGAAAGAGGCCTTAAGAAAATATGAGAATAATCACATCCCCAGATTTAGGGCATTTCAAATATTGAACAAGAATATAGAAGAAGTAGCTCAGTGTGCCACATTAGTGTGGAAATCAATATTTGAGATTGCAGAAAGCAATGTAAAGGAAGAAGTACCAAGTACAGACCCTCCAACACAAGGCAATGATGATACTCTACATGAGGTATAGACTATTGAAGAGTCCAACACATAGCAAATTGCAGTTGAGGTAATGACATCACTACCCCAATCTCCCATACACAGTATAGTGACTCTAAGTAAAGACAAGGTTGCAGAATCTACATCAAAATAGACAAAGCCCGAGCAACAGGCTCCTCTTACTACCGAGACATGCACACCCGAGTCAATGAAAGGCAAGGTAGACATTTCTACTTTTGATTCATTAGTAAGTGTTGATCCAACAATTGGTACTACAAAGTTCAATGACCTAATTGGATTGAATACTGAAACAAAGGATAAGGTAGATAAAGGCAAGGAAATTTTTCCTTCACCGAGTCCTAAATTAGAGGCAGTAATAACTGATGAAATAGATCTAGATAAAGAGATTGTGATTCCTAATTGGGATCTATCCAACCTATCTGTAGAACAAATGGATATTTTGGGAGTACTGTGGAAGAAAAGGGCCTCATAGTAGAAACTGAGAAAGGAAAGACAAAGGAACAAAGTACTTGAAGATGTAAAAGGCATATTTGTAGATACTTTGTAGATTGAAGTCAATGAAAGTGACTCAATAATGGACCAACTTGTTGACATTGTCCACAAGTTCAACACATACATGAATGGTCAATAGAAGTTACTTGAGAAGGCAAAGAAGAAATTTGAAAACAAGGTTCTAGAGAACATCAACAAAGAAGATTGCAATTGACCAGGTGCAACTTACATAGATTATCAACACTCTAGAAACCACTGTGAAAAATGTGGTAGCATTATTTGTAAAGTTGAGTGATTCCTCTAACTTTACCATAGAAATCAAGAATAAGATAGTAAAGATATATGCTGACATGAAGGAAAGTGCAAGACAGTTAGCACTTGACCCGAGCACCAGTTTTGCTCACTTCATGAAAGTAAAGTATCTTACTGATTTGCAGGTTGAAGTGTTGAGAGAAGAAGCAAGAATTAGAGAATCTCTTACAACCATTCAGAGCCAACTTCTACCACATATGGATGGAATGCAAAAACACATAACACATGCTAAAACTCTCATCCATGAAAACAAATTCTCAGTTGCCAAGTAGATGATAGAGCTATCTGCAGAACTACAAGTTAAATTACACATCTTGAAGGTGCTACAAGATAATTGGGACAACACTCTGTCTCAAATTTTGAAGGTACATAGTGATTTTCTATCCTACTTCGGGATAACTCTGTAGATGACATTTTTTTTGGCATTATTGTCAAAAACAAGGGGGAAATATCATTGTATAAGAGGGAAATGCCATTGTAAATATCATATGTACAGTGAATAGTGTAGAAAATATATGTTACAATAACAATTTTGAAAAATACAAAAATAGAGTTAGTCAGACCCGAGCAGCAGAGCAAGTGTCAAAATTTGAGCAATCAGTAAGGGGGAGTTTTGACATATCAGATACAGAGTTTAATGATAAGTGTTTTTGTCACTAATGCCAAAGGGGGAGATTGTAGACCTTATGGCAAGATATATTGTCAATTAGTGTCAAAACACTTAGTCATTCAGTGTTACTCGAGTATACAGTGTTACCCGAGTATACAATGTTGCTCGAGTGTTTAGCATCACTCGAGTGTTCAATATCTCCCGAGTGACAGTTTATCACCCGAGTAGTCTTTTGGATCTGAGTGACAGTTTGAAGCCGACTTTGCATATATTGTTAAATATATATTTGTTTATTGCAAGCTGACTTACAGAGTTATTTATTGGATAAATATATATATGTAAGATAGCTTGTTTATCCAATATGAAGTAGAGAGTATGAGTATAATCAGAAGATGGATATGATTATGCGAATGGCAGTTTGAGTTAAGTGAAGAAGTGTTCAGGACAACAAAGACTTATCTATCACATTCAGGTGATCAATTATTTTCAAAGGATCTTATTCAACAATCAAAGTTGCACAGAGCAGATCATCAACTGGTTCATTCTCACAGGTGGATCAACAAAATCCTTTAACAAGGTGGACCTAACAGTCCTTTCTTTAAATCTCTTAATAGAGTTGCATTACTTATTATATTGTACAAAATCCTTTAACAAGGTGGACCTAATAGTCCTTTCTATGCTCCTAACAGGGCAGACCATTAGAAGTGGTCATTGTAAGCTTTAACAAGCTAAATTTATACTGCAGTACAAAATCTTGTGGGTATCATCCCCACCCCAGTTTTACTTTCTTTTGGAAGGTTTCTGGGTAACCAAATATTGTGTTATGTGTTGTATCTGATTATTTACTTTCAAGTTATATGCATGCAAACAAATAAGCTAATCTAATTGTGGATTAAAAGGATTAAGTTTTAGTGGTTCCTGATTCTCCCCTCCCCTCTTAGTCATTGGGCACATCATATAATTCCAACAACCCTAGTGCTAAACCATACCTCTGTCCGTTGTTTAGATCATTAATTGGGTATCTATGACCTATCTTCCAGTCTCCAATTCCCGACGGGATTCGATTAGCCTTAGTTGCAAACCTTGGGACGTAGGAGGTAATAGGAATTACCCATATTTTTCCCTCAGGTCTACCATGAATTAGGGCATTTTTGTAATGTATTCTATGAAATTGTTTGACCGGATCTGAATGCATCAACACAGACTGCCTCCTCCTACCTCGCTTCCCCACAACCTTCTGCCATTGTTGCCTAGATACATCAGGCAGGAACCTTTGTTCCCCGATATGATTTTTTATGATTCACATGTTCGTAGGTTTCACATACGTCTAAATTATAACACCAAAATTTTTAAACCAATCAAAGAGTAAATAAATATTTTTTGCAATAAATTAAGTTAAAAAATATAAATCTCAACTTTATAAAAATCTACTTTATTTTAATAATAATAATAATAGTAATAATAATTTTGTTTGGTGAAAAGCAATTGATTAATTATACACAAGTGAATGCAAATGAGTACTAATAAATAAAAAAATAATGAATAAGAAACTAGATAAAAAAAAAATTAAACTTACTCTTCAGTAAGTAAATAAATTTAGTTTGATATCTTGATCTTTTCTTAGTTGAGTATGTATTATTAGAGTACAACAAGTCTAGGAGACAATAGACCAACACATATAAAAAAACTACAAGAATGAACAATGTTCAAAAATAATTTTTGAGCTTATGAAAGGGAAGAATGTTGATGAATGGAGATATTGTCTCTCATTGTTTTTAAGCTTCACAAAAGTTAATTGTAGAGAATAGGATTGTGTAACTCAATATCCCTTATTACTTTCTATTGTTTGTAGAATGTTCTCTATAACTCTCCCTTATAAGTTCTTTCTAATATTTGTAGAATGTTTTCTATAACTTTTTTATTATATCATTTTGAAAGATAACTTTTTTATTATATCATTTTCAAAGATAACACAAACCTTGATAATAAGATGTAATAGTTTTTGAATTAAATTATGTTAAATATTTTTACATTAATCTTTTGGATCACATTGACAATTGAAAATGTGATCCAAAACATTGATATAAAATATTTAACACAATTAAATTTAAAAACTATTCTATTTTATAATTTTTCTTAAATTTAATAAATTTTTACTTGTTTTTTTTCTTCAATTAATCAACTTAAAATATATTTATATCTCGTTAGATTATAATAGACCTCTTAGAGAGATAAAGTTCCAAATTGCTGAAGTAACCTCGAGATTCCTATTACCAAATATATAGATATAAAAAACAGCAACAAAATTTAAATTTATCCATTATAATGAACGTAAAACATGTTGAAGTGCATATATGGACACCAAACAGCGGAGAAAATAGCGAAGCAGAGCTGGCTCCCAAGGGCCAAGGCAATGGGTAATAACAATGAACACCATGTGACCAGACCCTTAGCTTTCGATTTCCCTTCTGCTTTTCTCAAGGATTGGGTTGCAACTTAACTTGGAGCTATGGTCGTGAGAAATGTTGTATGTTAGAGAGAGGAGACTTGAGCGTTGAAGGTACTCTACTCTGGATTTACAGCTTCTCCTTCACCAAAATAGCCTTTTCTGTGTTTTTACAGCTTCAATCTTTTCTCTTCTCCTCTATTTGTTTGGCAATAAAGCATATACGATTTCTCTCTTTTTTCTTTATTTTGATTTGTTTGGGCAATCAATATATAGATCTAGCGTAGCAGCGTTATGCTATTCATGAGGGCTTGCATACCCGTGGGGTAGATCCGTCGGGAGCATTTGCAGAGAAGAAGATTATATTGAGTTGTTGGTGAGAATGTTGACGAAATTCGAGACCAAGAGTAACAGGGTAAAGGGGCTGAGCTTCCACACAAAGAGGCCATGGATCCTGGCCAGTCTCCACAGCGGGGTCATTCAGTTATGGGACTACCGTATGGGAACTCTCATTGACCGATTCGACGAGCATGATGGACCTGTTAGAGGAGTGCATTTTCACAACTCCCAGTCTTTGTTTGTCTCTGGAGGTCAGTTATCTATGAACCACTTCCTTTTTAGTTCTGCTCTTTGAAATATTCTTATTACTACAACATCCATGATGGGTATTCCGGATCAGTGACTAAGCTATTAAAGCGAAAACAATTTCTGTGACTTTTTAGGTCGATTTTCTGTTCACCCATTAGTTTTGCAGGTTTGACCTTCATATTTAGATAAGTCGTTAAAAGTGAACGAGTAACTTGATTGTATATGTTGGCATACTCTTATGTCACAGGCGATGACTACAAGATCAAAGTATGGAATTACAAGATGCGCCGATGCCTTTTTACACTACTGGGGCATCTTGATTACATTAGGACGGTGCAATTTCATAATGAGTACCCGTGGATTGTAAGCGCAAGTGATGATCAGACCATAAGGATATGGAACTGGCAATCGAGAACCTGCATATCTGTACTCACTGGCCACAACCATTATGTGATGTGTGCTTCCTTTCATCCCAAGGAGGATTTGGTTGTGTCAGCCTCGTTGGATCAGACTGTTCGTGTATGGGATATTGGTTCTCTCAGGAAGAAAACTGTTTCCCCTGCTGATGACATCTTAAGGTTGACTCAAATGAACACCGATCTGTTTGGAGGGGGTGACACTGTTGTCAAATATGTTTTGGAAGGTCATGATCGGGGAGTGAACTGGGCTGCATTTCATCCCAGCTTGCCATTAATTGTGTCAGGTGCAGATGATCGCCAAGTGAAGCTCTGGCGAATGAATGGTATGCAAAATTCTCTCAGAGATTAGCTTGCTTGCAGTGTATTAATATACGTGAATCCTCTGGATAAGATTGCTTAAAGAATATTGTATATGGTTTGGTGAATGAAGTTTCCTCCATTGTTATTGATATTTGGTATCATGGACTATGCAATTAGTAAGCTTTTGTTTATATAAATCATTTGCATGATCAGTATTGTTTATTTTATACCCTCTCAGATACGAAAGCTTGGGAAGTGGATACTCTAAGAGGGCACATGAACAACGTGTCTTGTGTGATGTTCCATGCACGCCAAGACATTATTGTCTCAAATTCAGAAGACAAAAGCATCCGAGTCTGGGATGTGTCAAAGCGTACAGGTTTTCAAACATTTCGTAGGGAGCATGATAGATTCTGGATCCTTGCAGCGCATCCTGAGATGAATCTACTTGCTGCTGGGCATGATAGTGGGATGCTTGTTTTCAAGTTAGAGAGAGAAAGGCCTGCCTATGCAGTTTGTGGGGGCACACTGTACTATATTAAGGATCGTTTTCTGCGAGCTTATGAATTTGCAACACAAAAAGACAATCAACTAATACCCATAAGGAGGAGTGGTTCTACGGGTATGAATCAAGGACCAAGGTCATTGTCTTACAGCCCGTCAGAGAATGCTGTACTGATTTGTTCAGATGTTGATGGTGGTTCATATGAACTTTATATTGTTCCAAAGGATATTGTAGGGAGGAGTGATGCAACACTGGAAGCAAAGAGAGGACTTGGAGGATCTGCTGTCTTCATTGCTCGCAATCGATTTGCGGTTCTTGAAAAGAGCCACAATCAAGTTGTGATAAAGAATCTCAGAAATGAGATGAGTAAGAAGTGTAATCTTCCAATAAATGCAGATGCAATCTTTTATGCAGGGACAGGGACCATTCTTTGCAGGTCAGAAGATAGAGTAGTTCTTTTTGACTTGCAACAGAGGATTTCTCTTGGAGATCTTCACACACCTTGTGTGAAATACATTGCCTGGTCAAATGACATGGAAAATTTAGCCTTGTTGAGCAAGCATGCAATTATAATTGCAAGCAAGAAACTTGTACATAGGTGCACTCTACATGAAACTATTCGTGTGAAGAGTGGTGCATGGGACGACAATGGTGTATTTATTTACACAACCTTGAATCACATTAAATATTGTCTTCCAAATGGAGATAGTGGCATCATAAGAACACTAGATATCCCAGTATACATAACTAGGGTTTCTGGGAGCTCTGTTAGTTACTTGGATCGGGATGGAAAGAACTGTGTAATACAGATTGATGCCACAGAGTTTATGTTCAAACTAGCACTGATTAAAAAGAAGTATGATCAGGTCACGAGCATGATTCGAAATTCTCAACTTTGTGGTCAGGCAATGATTGCTTACTTGCAGCAGAAAGGGTTCCCTGAAGTAGCTCTTCACTTTGTCAAAGATGAAAAGACACGATTTGACTTAGCAGTGGAGAGTGGAAATATTCAGATTGCTGTTGCTTCTGCAAAGGAAATAGATGAGAAAAATCACTGGTATAGACTTGGTATAGAAGCCCTTCGGCAGGGCAATGCTGGCATTGTTGAATATGCTTATCAGAGGACTAAGAATTTTGAGAGACTGTCATTTTTGTATCTCATAACTGGCAATCTTGAGAAATTGTCAAAGATGTTGAGGATTGCAGAAATAAAAAATGATGTTATGGGTCAGTTTCACAATGCCTTATATTTAGGCGATATCCAAGAACGTATCAAGATCTTGGAAGAATCTGGTCATTTGTCACTTGCATATGTTACTGCAGCCGTTCATGGACTTACTGATGTTGCTGACAGACTTGCAGCCGAGTTGTGTGGCAATCTACCAACATTACCATCTGGAAGGAAATCATCACTTTTAATGCCTCCTTTGCCAATTGTACGTGGTGGTGATTGGCCATTGTTGAGAGTTACCAAAGGCATTTTTGAGGGTGGTTTGGATAATGCTGGTGGCATTTACCAGGAAGAAGAGGATGAAGGAGAAACTGCCAACTGGGGTGAAGAACTTGACATTACTGAAGCAGAAGGGCAAAATGGTGAGGTTTTAGTGGTGGATGATGGTGAAGTGAAAGGTGAAGATAATGAGGAGGGTGGGTGGGATTTAGAAGATTTGGAGCTACCTCCAGATGTTTCTTCTGCAAGTATTGTAGGTGCCTCTAATGCAATATCATTTGTTGCTCCCTCACAAGGAATGCCTGTAAGTCAAATCTGGACACAAAAGTCTTCTCTTGCAGGTGAGCATGCAGCCGCTGGTAACTTTGATACAGCTATGCGCCTCTTGAGTCGGCAACTAGGTATAAAGAATTTCACTCCATTAAAGCCTTTGTTTTTGGACCTTTACATGGGCAGCCACACATACCTTCCTGTATTTGTTTCTGCACCAGTAATCTCCTTAGCAATAGAGAGAGGTTGGAGTGAGACTACTAGTCCTAATGTCAGAGGTCCACCAGCTTTGGTAGTCAGGTTGTCTTTGCTGGAGGACAAAGTTAAACTTGCATACAAGGCAACAACAGAAGGAAAATTTACAGAAGCATTAAGGTTATTTCTAACTATTCTGCACACTGTTCCTGTTATTGTCGTGGATTCAAGAAAGGAGGTTGATGACGTCAAGGAATTGATTGGGATAGCTAAAGAATATGTTCTGGGTCTTAGGATGGAGGTCAAGAGAAAGGAAGTAAAGGATGATGCAGTTCGACAGCAGGAGCTGGCAGCATATTTTACTCATTGCAACCTTCAGAAAGTTCATTTGAAATTGGCTTTGCTGAATGCAATGGGTGTTTGCTATAAGCAAGGTAACTTCAATACAGCTGCTAACTTTGCTAGACGACTCCTGGAGACTGATCCCTCTGCAAACCATGCAACAAAAGCCCGGCAAGTTCTCAAGGCATGTGAGAAGCAGCCACAGGATGCCACAGAACTGAATTATGACTTCAGAAATCCCTTTGTTATTTGTGGGGCAACTTTTACTCCCATA
This sequence comes from Thuja plicata, assembly GCA_018584345.1. Lineage (NCBI taxonomy): Eukaryota > Viridiplantae > Streptophyta > Pinopsida > Cupressales > Cupressaceae > Thuja > Thuja plicata. Next base: position 1,890,869 of record MU227548.1, read on the forward strand.
TATCGTGGCCAGAAGGATGTTTCCTGTCCTTACTGTACTGCACGTTTTGTGCCAAGCATGCATGGAAATCTCTGCACTATATGTGAGCTTGCAGTTGTGGGTTCAGATGCTTCAGGTTTACTTTGCTCTTCCACACAGATAAGGTGATTCTACTGTCAAATAACTGCCAACTTGGTTTGAAAGCATTTTCTCGGCTATACTCATGTTTAATGACATCAGTGGAACAGTAAGCACTAGAAACACAATATGAGATAAATAATGCATCTATGATGTGTTTTGCTTTTCTATATCTGTAATTTCTCATTTTTTGCACAAAAAATCTGGAGGGCCATAAATTTGATTTATATCGTACTTTTAGTTTTTGGGCTTTTGTTCTTTTATGTCAGCATGTTAAAATTGACAAGTAATTTAAATTTTACATTTCTTATATCTGTGATCTTAATGCTTCTATAGTTTTGGAAGACATGAATCTTTAGGCTATCTGCCTCTGTTATTGGTTTCATCTATAATTGTATTTATTTTTAGATTTTATAAATTTTAAATCTCTGTCCATTTCTTGTTTACAATAGATTTCAGACATCCCAGGAAGCTGCAGATTGTTCAATATATGCTGATAATGAAACCATTATAAAAAACTAGTTGAACATACTTATGATTGCTTAAGTTCCAAGTTTAATTTTATTAGCATAATGACAGCAATACTGGAAAGATATATAGAATGCTTCTTTAGTATTATTTTGGTTGCTTGTGAAACACATTAAACTATCTCCTACAGTGAAAACAATATTCTTATTGAAGCCTAGGTACATTTTTGTTCTCTTAGAGGCCAAACACTTTGGTTCTCAGAGAAGTAAACCCCATTCATCCATGATCTGCTCTGTACTTGGCATCCCATCTAGCAAGTATTTCTCTAAATCTTTGTGTAACAATGCCTAAGAATGAGTTGCATGGCATGGCATACAACAAATCACATTATACACTTGGCTTTTGCCTTCCTAGTTAGAAGGACCATGGCAGATTCGCTCCCTTTTTGTCTTATATGCTAAACTCACATATAAGGCTCCAGGAATATTTGTTATAAGCAGGCTAAAGACGAGAAATTATTTACACAGTGGCCATTATGAATTTGATATAATTTTCCCATTACTTGTTTTGGACTAAGTTACCGATTCGGGTGCGGGTACCGATGCGGATGCGGGAAATTTTTTTTTGGGGGGATGCGGATGCGTTTGGATGCGTTTTTATATATATGTATATATATTTTTAAAAATATATATATAAATA
>MU227548.1:1919214-1944676 GCA_018584345.1 Thuja plicata
GTCCTGTGTAGTGAAGTAATGTTCTCTATCGTGTTCAAATATGGAACATGGATAGAATGTATAAGGGAGTAGGTTGCGAAGAACATACCATTATCATTCTTAAAATCATATTTTTCTTGAGATGTAAATTATCAGTTAAAGAATGGATTAAAGTAAATTAGCATGTACATGGTTGTGAATATTAGATATAGATTGTATGAAACAATTAAATAATGATCAAAATGCTTTGATATGAGTTTCGATACTATGAGGATACTGTATATATGAGGTCACAGTTTCCCCCACTTCTTTGATGAAATCCAGGAGGATGTTCATGCCTAGAGGGGGAGGATGTGAGGCCTACCTTAGTCTGACATAATCTTAACACTATTTCTCATTTATATGTTCTCTTGTCGATTTAGATTTTGTTATAGTTGGACTATTGGGAAGCATGAATTCTTTATGGATTTGTTGAATCCTTTTCTTGTAAACAACACCTGATTATGTAATCGAGGACTCTATTAGATACTTTGTGTGAGTGATGCAGACTTCTGTTTAGTATTTAGTTTGGATGGTTTAGTATATTGGATTAGTAAGTGGATGTAGATAATACCAGTATGCAAATTTATTAAGAGTTATGTTTATGTAGATAGATTAGATGCATATATTGTTTAAGTTAAATGAATCATGGATGCAAATGTGAGTGAATGTGTGTTCAATTTATATTATGCATCTTGATATGTTTAAGGTATTGATTAAGTTGGACCTACTGATGTGTGCAATGAGTGTGCAGGAAAGTTGACCATGGTACTAATCGGGGATTCAGGAATGGACCTATGTGAAAACCGTGATGCTAAGGCCCTGTCTATATAAAGAGACACATACCTCATTGTATTGTATTTTTATTCGTAAAAGTATGGTGTATGATTGTATTTTATTTAATTGAGTAAATGTGTAATAAGTCATGCTCATGTAAAATTGTTGTGTCACTTGACACATGTGCACCTTGTGTGTTGGCATGACTAGTGAATGCGACTAGCATAGGCTTAACTTTACCCAGGAGTTACCTAGTATAGTCCCTATGCTTACCCTAAGGTTTAGGAAGATACGATTGAGATGAGATTGAGTCAAGAGAGATTAGATTGAGTCTTGTAGGTTGGATTTTCTAGAGTTAACCTTGGGTAGAGTTTAGAAGGGTCATTTGGACTCCCAGGTAGTAACTAGGGTCAAAATTAGCTACCCCACTTGGTACCGTAGGGGTTAAGAGTCATTTTTAGCCGATTAAGAGTTTTGAAACTCATTTATGACTCCTCTAAAGTCACAATTTTGGGAAGTGGCGAATTTGGAGAGTTGGAAGACTTTGGTTAAGCCATCCCTTCTTTCCTTAGAAGCATTTAACTCCATTTATGGAGAAGGCAAGTGGGGAGAGTAGATGGATTAGGGTCTCTCCTCCATTTATGAATCCTGATATTTTAGGGAGAATGCCTTTATAAGGAAGGCCTTAGAGAGAGTTTTGGGTACACACCCACTCTCTACTTTTAGAGACAGATTCATTTGTAGGAGTAATACTTGAGAGGATGAAGGATGAGAAGGAGAAGCTCTTAACAAACCACCTTGCATTTACCATAGCTTGGATTTAAGGTGAGTTTCCTAATTAGCATAGTTAGGAGTAGTTCTTGTTTTCTTTTGTACATAACTTGAGAAATTCATGATTGAAGTTTATATTATTGTTTTCAACTTCATGGGTTTTCATGGAGTTTATGTGTTGAGTCTTGTATTTTATTTTGTAGTTGATTGTATATGGGGTTCATCAAGGCTTATTCACCCTTGGGAGGGTTGGGTAACCTTGATGGGGTGAAAGTTAGTGATCTACCCAAGCAGTGTAGAGTCTCTCATGTGTGGAGGGATGTACATGGGTATATGGGTGCCCATGACGCCAAGAATTCCCAATGGAATTTGGGGCTCATAAGAAAATTTAGAAGGCTTGAAGCCACAATTTGTTTTGTGAAAGAAAGGTAAATTTACTCCAGTTGCCGCCGTAGGGCATGGAGGTGAAGGGTAGAAATTTGTTCAGGAGTCCATGTGTGGCCATGGAACAAGATTATATATGTGGTACTTAGGAATGTTGAGCCCATGTGTGGCCTATTCTTAGTGTACGTATTTTGTATTATTGGCTTTCTCCTCTTGTGGTAGTGCTCTTTCACCCCTTTATTTTAGGTTTCTTTTGGAGACCTATGTATATCCTTGGGTATGGGTATTTTCTTGTGTTCCTATTTTCAGTTTCATGGTTGTTATGTGTGCATGTATCCCGGTTCAGTTCTGGATCCCCTACCTCGGGGGTGGCCTTGCAAAGGCCTAGGTTGGGAGGTGAGCCTCCATGGTCAACCTTGATGTTCTTGCAGGTTCAAAGAAAGCTTCTGAAAGTTTAGCCGAAGTTTTGGTGCCTTGGTTGCAATTTCTACCTCACAGTCTTTTTTTGTTCAAACTTCTCCCTTGTATTATTTGAAAGGGTTTTAGAAATTGTAATATTCTTGTATTTCTGAAATCAGAGTATGCTTATTTATATTAATGAAATAAGTATTTGGATCTTTATTTGAAATGATTGTTATCAGAATGAATTTATGGTTGTTTTACTAAATATAGAGGAAAAGAAATATTAAGGACTATAACTTTATTTGATGTTGTTAATATATTTTAAAACTTTCAATTAACTTAGTTTGTGAAATTTTCAAAGGCATATTAAGGAAAGTAAAGACTACATCTTTCATAGTTAATATAACATGTTTCAATGGAAAATTATGTTCTTTAGACTAAGGTTTAAGTGCCTAGATTTTGGGGCATGACATTGACGGTCCTGACTGCTAGTTGGCCCTTAGCCACAAGATTTGTATAAGACTCCTCCAACAATGTTCTTTATATCAGGAATCTTTTGGTATGCATTAAGGTCCCACGCAATGCTTGACCCCCACTGTTCAAGTCTGATATAAAAAAATTGTTTTCTATATATAGGCAACCTTCTTATTTATCCTCTTCCACTTCAGTTTGAAGCCATGCTTCAATTCACAGTTGATGCAGAATGCTGGTGATACTATAATATTAGTATTCGATCTACTTTTCTAAGTTATATTTGATATAAATATATCTTCATACGGAGTTCGACAATATGTTCCTTTCTCAATTACTTGAATACACCACGGATGATGGTATAAAGTCTGTTGTCACTTCATTATTCTCAACCCGACCGTTCAATAACGACAACAACCATAATTTTCTTCAAATCATTATATCTGGCCCCACAATATTTCACACTTCAATGTCTATAATCCGCCTTCGTTAATGTTCTGCACAGGGCTATTAAGATTGTGACTTAGCATCCAAACATATTCATGGTAAATAATTTTGGTGCAAATATTTCTCTTTTATTGAATAGGTCCATTGGCAATGTTCCTTTAATACAAATGCAAACTTTAACTCAGAACATTAAGATTTTCGTATACTTTGAAATATTTATTTTATTTATAAGTTGTTGACGTTATTGTTCTAGTACCGACTCCATTTCCTTATGTTATCCTCCATGTAAGGAGTCGACCTTGGCGTTTAACGATGAGTCTTTCCTTAGTCGCTGTATAATAGTCATCACACTTTTTATGAGTCTTTATAATTCTTATTGCTGATGACGTGGAGTCCAACAGTTTCTTCTACACCAATCACTAATCACTCTTGTATTTGAAGATTGTGCAGAATCCTCTAATCGTATGTGTAGGCTGACTGTATTTTTACAGCAGATTGTATTATTTTTAGCGTTCCCTCCAATGATATATATCTCTGTGGTATTGTAATGTGCTAGCTGTAGGATTCTTCGTATCCTGAATGGATGGACTGCTGCTGACTAGAGGCTCCCAGTCAGAAGGTGTTAACTTAATTGCCAGAAGGAAGGTCGGATGTTAGTCGTTTATGTAACAAATGTATAATGAATGACAAACGATAGCTTTTGAAATTCATTATTGATTTGATTAGTCAAGAATGAATCAGTAAAGAAAGAAATAGCTAAATTCACCAATATCTCTTCTTCAAATGTCACTACTTGCTGCCGCTTGAATCTGTCGCTGAGATTATTCTCTTCCATTAACAAGTAACTGCATTTCCCAATCCTTATTGCAAAGTCGCTTCTATTCGGTACGGCTCAGTGCCTATCGATATATATCTTTGCACCATACTAATCTTCAAATGCCCGTAGTCGATGTAATTAATTGTGAAGTTCTTCAATTGTTAGGAAATAATCTCCAGTGTGATCAACTAATGTGACGAGTGTACCACAAATGTATGGTTGGGAATATTTCGTTCGCAACTATAGTCCTTTAAGGTTTGATGCCAACAATATATTACTCCTCCGACGAAAATGTGGGATTCCTTTTATGTAGTGCCTATGATATTAATCCGCCCAAGAATGGATATCACCAACAATATTAATCGAAATGTTAAAATAAATTCAATAATCTCCAATCCCATAAAATTTTATCAACCCGACAAGAGCTTCTTATATATTTGCACCAGTTATTAATTTGGTCTATTCTCAGACGGTAAGGAATAATATTCAGAGTGACTATCGGGTCTGATATAACCATAATCTCCTTTAACACTATATATTTATCCTTCATTACTAGACACTGATGAATATAATGGATATGTAGAATTTGCACTTCCGTATTCGTGAAACCTCACACGCTGGTAGGGAACTTGCTTTGATACCATGTTAGTTTTAGGTTCGTTTAACCATGGGCATTATCATTGCCCTCCCAACCATAGACAATTCACGATTGCCTCCTCTGAACACACTTATATTGGTCTGCATATTCTATTCAATTGTTCAATCTTTTTATTGTATTTGAATGAGATCACACATCTCATAACATATATACAAGAGGTGCCTTTGACCAAGGGACACCTCTCTTATAATATAATATCAAGATATATTATATTATTAATAATTATATTTATCAATATACTTATATAATTATATTATCACAATGATAACATAATCTCAATCTTTATGTTAACTATGTCGGGTTGTCGATTCCGACCATAGCTACAATAAAATCAACACTTTCAAGTATCTGAAAATCCTCTTTACTGCCATAACATGTGACTCTTTCGGTTCTTGCTGAAATCTTGCTGCCAGACATACAACATATATGATATCTGGTCTATTAGCTGTTAGGTATAACAATCCTCCAATCATTGATCTGTATTTAGTTGCATCTGCTTTCGGTGAGTCATCCTCCTTAGTTAACTTACAACCTGTAACAATGGGAGTACATACAGGTTTTGAATCTTCTAAGTCAAATTTCTTTAGTAACTCCTTCACATACTTGGATTGAGAAATGAAAATTCTTTTGTCATTCTGACTTACTTGCAATCCAACAAAGAAATTCAATTCACCTATCATGAAAATTTCAAATTTTTTCTGCATTTCTTCAACAAACTTCTTGCATAGATCATCTTTGCCTCCAAAGATGATTCATCAACATACACAACAACAATCAAAATTCTGTTTGAAAGTATTTTGAAGTATAGATTGCTGTCGGCCCAACCTTTCTTGAATCCTTGATTGATTAGATATTTATCTAGTTTTCCATACCAGGCCCTAGGTGCCTGCTTCAATCCATACAATGCCTTTTTTAACCTGCAAACTACATCTGTATTTGATTCTGATCTGAATCCTTCTGGTTTCTCAATGTACACTTCTTCCTTCAGTTCTCCATATAAGAACGTAGACTTGACATCCATCTGATAAACCTTGAAATTTTTGAATGTTGCAAATGCCAAGAACATCCGAATAGCCTCCATCCGAGCAACATGGGCATAAGTCTCTTCAAAGTCGATGCCTTCAATTTGTGAGTAACCCTTGCATACCAATCTCGCCTTGTTCTTCACAACCTTACCATTCTCATCTAGCTTATTTTGGTAAACGCATTTTGTGCCTATCACATTCTTGTCTGTCGGTCTGGGCACCAATTCCCAAGTCTGATTCTTCTCTATTTGACTGAGTTCTTCCTTCATCACATTGATCCAACTTTGATCACTACAAGCTCCTGTTACAGACTTAGGTTCAATCTCTGTCAGTAATGATCTTGAGATGCTTTACTTCTGGTAACAACTCCTTGTTCTTATCTCCAATGATCTGATTCTCTGAATGATTCTTCTGTACATACTTTGGTTTCTTAGTTGTAGATGTCGGTGCTGGATGAGTATCATCTTCTTTCTTTTCTTCTTTTCTTTTGTCCTCTGTATCAGATTCATACTCAATGTGTCACTCAGGGACTTTCTAGAATGCTTCATCAACCTTCAGATTCACACTCGTTTAGTCTCTTGTTGTAGCACCGATACACTTTGCTTCTTGTAGAATAGCCCAAAAATATTCCTTCATTCGCTCTGCTATCGAATTTTCCAAGATTGTCTTCATCTTTCCAAATGTAGCACTCGCTTCCAAATATTTTGAAGTACTTAACTGTAGGTGCTCTCCCATGCCATAATTCATATGAAGTCTTTCCATATTTCCTCCAGTACAAAACTCTGTTAAGTGTATACACAATAGTATGTACTGCTTTTCTCCAATAGATTTCTAGTAAGCTTGCCTCCTTCAACATAGTTCTTGATGCTTTCTGAATTGTCCAATTCATTCTTTCCACAACACCATTCTGCTGGAGTGTTCTTGTTGTTGAAAATTGTCTTTTAATAGCATGCTTTTCACAAAAAATTTCAAAAGCATCAGACGTAAACTCTCCTCGTTTATTAGATCTCAAACACTTAATCTTTCTACCACACTCAATCTCAACTCTAGCCTTAAATATCTTGAACTTCTCAAATGCCACAAATTTGTTTCTAAGAAAAGAAACCCATGTCATCCTTGAATAGTCATCAATAAAAAGTATAAAGTGCCTTTCATCTTGAAAGCTCCTTGTTCTAGTAGGACCACATAGATCGGTGTGCACAATCTCCGGTACACCGGTAGATGAATATTCTTTTGGCTTGAATGATTCTCTTCTCTGCTTCCCTTCTTGACAACCTTTGCAGATAATGTTTTCTAGTTTACGTAGTCTGGGTAGATCTCTCACCACACGAGATGAGCTTATTTTCACCAGATTATCAAAGTTCATATGACATATCCTCCAATGCCAAAGCCAACTTTCATCGGTCTGAGATAGTAAACAACATCTTTCTAATGCTCTTTCTAGCTAGTACATGTTCCTTCCTGGTCTTTTTCTGATTGCAATTAGATTTCTTGATCTTTTCTTGATTTCACAACCTTCATTTTTTAAAATGACAACATATCGATTTTCATACATCTGCCCAACACTCAACAAATTGTGATACAAACCCTTCACATAATAGACATTGTCAGTGTTATTCTTTCCATCAAAAGTAATAGAGCCTTTACCAACAATGTGTGCTACTTTGTCATCACCAAATCTAACAGGATCACCATCATTCTTGCTAAGTGATACACATTTACTTTTATCTCCGGTTATATGATGAGAACAACCAATATTAATCGACCATTCATTTCTCTCTCTTCTAACGTACAAAGCAGTTTCAACATCATTATCAACTTCAACACATATGTCAGTAATATCAATCTCTAATTTCTCATCATCTTCTACATAAAACAAATAATCTTCTGTCTCTGATTCCATCTAAGATACTAGCATCTTCATTCACATAGTAAGCTTTCTTATTGAATTTCTTAAACTTCTATCTAGGACCTTTCTCTGGACACCTAGTTGCCAAATGACCAATTTTACCACATCTAAAACATTTAAGAGGTAACACACCTTTATACTTGCCGGTACCTTTCTTCAATCTCCTTGCAAAGTTTGTTTTGAATTCTTCCTCATCATCACCATTTGAATCATTATTTGATTTTGTTTCTTTGAATGTTGTTTCAGATCTGCTCTTATCTCTTCCAAACTTTCTTAACTCAAATGCTGTCAGGGTATCAAACAACTGTTCTTTGGTAAAATTCTTTGGATCATATACCTCTTCAATTTTCGAGATCTTGTCATTGTAGCTGTTCGATAATGTCATCAAGATTTTCTTCATAAAGTCTTCATCGGTAATAGTTCCTCCTTGATTCTTGACTTCATTCACTGCCTTTTCAACCCTCTGAAAATAACTTTTGATATCTTCTCCATCTTTCATTCTTAGTTGTTAGTTTCTTAGATAACTTAACTTTGTCATTCCCCTCATAGATCTCTTTCAACTTTTACCAAAATTCATATGCAATTTTCAAAGAAATAACCTTTTCTAATTCAGTCTTTGATAAAGCACTAGTAATAGCATACGTTGGCTTTTCATTTTTCTCATATGCCTCGATTTCATCTTGAGTAATAAACCCATTATGAGGAAATACATACTTGGTCTCCACATGCTTCTAGGTCTTGTAACCAACTGATACCAAGTATCCTTTCATCTGATCTTTCCATGAACTATAATCCGATCCATCAAACAAAGGTATAGTCAATTTGTGCAGCATCGAATCTGCCTTAAGTGGTTAAGCTTCTTCACCGAGGAATTAAACTCTGATACCAATTGTTGAACATGCCGAATAATCAGGAGGGGGGGGAGGTGAATCAGTTATTCCCTCACAACTCATACAACTTTTCTTCTATCGGTCAACTCTTAATCAACAATATTATCAATTTAGATATGTCTGTTAAGCACATCAAACATCCACATAAACTGTAAGTATTGAGAACACAAAAACAACGACACAGAGAACACCAGGATTTTACATGGAAACCCAAGATGGGAAAAACCACAGAGAAGCTAATTCTCATGAAATGTAAAACACCTATTAAGGTGACACTGATATGGTGATTTTTACAAAGGCTCATTGCCAGATTCACAAAGGCTCACTGCCGATACGCAGAGGCTCACTGCCGATACACAAAGGGATATTGATCCACACACAGATACGTATCCTTGTTATGTATTGTATTGTATTGTATATCTCCAATAACTTAATTCCTCGCTCTTGTATATACAACATCATAAACATCGACCAGGTCGGCCAAACTATTTGAAATAGGTCGCACCAAGACATTCTTGCGGTAGTAAGGAATGAAATGAGGACCACCCCAAACATTACAACACGCCTCGCTCAAGCCAATGCGCTACACCATCTCCAAAGTATTCGGTTCCAACGGATATGATTAGTAGGTTACATCCACATAGCTAGGACTGGAAAATACAAAGGATACGCATCCAAATGGGATCGATCCAAACAACCATATAACACTCACTGAAACTTGTTGGTGACAACCTCAACCGAATCATATAGACTATCGGTGCACATCCATCGATACGCCAAACCAGTCGGTTTCACATCAACCGATACACTAAAGGCTGGAATAAGGATATGTTGACATCAACAACAACATTAATGACAACATGGATTACATCAACCTCACATTCTAACAAAAACAACGGTGTAACTTGAATGGGTTATAAATATTTGTTGCAACATGATTGAGATCGAAGCCTTTCATCAGCTTATATAAGTAACCATGATGGTTGATGTGTCTAGCTTAAGTTTATAATTGGTACAATTTATCATATCGGGTATTAATACTGCCACCTTATACTAACACCCATAGATCTAAGAAGTGATAAATTATTATTTAATAACAATCTTGTCACAAAAATAATTTCTAAGGAGAGATTTTAATGGATTCAATAGGTTTTTTCCCCTCCATCAAGTATGTCAAAAACCCCTCTTTTGGAGGAATTCTTGGTGGAAATTCAAACCTTCACATATTTGTCAAGTATCATGGATTGTGTCATCCATTCTACTTGTCCATGTTTAAGAACTCTCTATTCTTTAGATGATATCACCCTTTGGGCTTCATTGGATGAGCTTTGAAGATTACTTCTTGACAGTTATGTTGGAAGCAAATTTCCATCTTGTAGAATTCTTGGTAGTACCTTCCCAAAGAGTTTAACTATTGGATGCCCACCACCACCTTGTTATCACCCATGTTTACCACATAGAAGTCTTCCTTAATTTGATGTTTTCCTAAGGTGATGCTCAATTGTTGGATCCTTTATGTGCCTGAGGTAGTGACCCATCTATCATGACCACCTTGAATCCTTTGAAGATTTCAGTTTCTAAATTCATCCTTGTCACCAAACCTTAATTGATGAAGTTATCGGTCACACTGCTATCTACTAGGACAATCATTTTTCATCCTTGTATAACACTACAAATTCAAAAAGGGTGGTATTTGGAAGCCCCAAAGAGTGTTGCTAAAGTACCCTCTTCTTCAACGTCTTGTCTTCTTTTTCTTTGAGATTCAAACTCTTCTTCATTCATCTTCTCATTTGTTAATGCTCCTATGGTGTGCACCTTTCCTCTCTCTGTGCACCTATGTCTTGACTCCCATTTTTCTTTGTACTTAAAACACAATCCTTTTCTTTGGAGTTTTGTTTTTTCTTCTCATGCTGTGTTTGGTTGAGAAGGTAATATCTTTTGTTCCTAGTTTCTATTTTTTGGGGGGTTGGTTTTGTGATCTTGAAGGTATGTACTTGGGCTGGCTCTTTTCCTTCGATGATGTGGTTTCCAACCTTAGAGCCTTTTGAATTGCATCTTGAAGAGATGTGAGGTCAAAAGCACTTACTAAAGGTCACAATTTGACTCTGATAGTCCTTCAATAAATAGGTATGTTAGCCTTTTCTTTGTAATTCCAGGTACTGTGACTGTGATCTTTTTGAAATTGAGCTACATAGTCATCTTCGGATTCTTGTTGCTTTAATTGTATTAGTTCTTTAAATTGCCTTTCAGGGTATTTTTGGTCAAATTGGTTTACGAGCATTTTCATAAACTCATCTTAGGTTGTTAGGTTTTGGTGCCCTTGAGTAATCAAACCATGGTGCCACCAGTCGTGTGCAACCCCTTCCAAATTTAAGATGGCAAATTTGATGACATCTTTTTGATCATGGGACTGAGATAGATATGTGTCCAATTTTTGGATCCGTGAATGGGCAGTAACTTTCCTTGACCCATCGAAGTTACAGAGAGTCATTTTTCTTATCTTATGATGTAAATCTTTATTAGATTGACCCCTTTTTGTTTCTAGGGTTACTTCTTGTCCCAAATTTGTAGTACTCTCTAATGGAATACTCCTTGTTTTAGGGTCAAGTCTTGAGTAGCTTTCACATACTTGTCTAAGTTATTGTTTGGTGTATTGGTTTCTTATTCCTCTCTTAATGGTCCTTCTCTAGGTAAGAAAGATGGTTTGATTACCCTAGGCGGTGATCCTAGTGGAGCTCTATTGTCATTTTCCAAATGGCTAGAAGCGGCATTCCTCCCATAGTTTGGGTGGGTCTAAGAGTACTAATTGTATTGTTCATATTTTGAAGGGTTTATAAGAGTAATTGGGTTGTCTTCTCATTTTGCTTCATGAAAGTCCTCAATTCATCTTCCAATTGTTTTCTCATTTTATTACTTTGAGTAGAGTGGTTACTTGCTGCAAGTCATCTTCTTTCCCTTTCCAATGCCCTTTGAGTCCTTTGGCTTAGTTGCATAAACTATATTTCGTCCCATAGGTTGGTAGGATCTTGGATTTGATACTAATTGTAATATCCCCTTTGGGGATATTCTTATATTTGCCCTAAAATCACAATGCCAACTAAACATAAGAAATGTAATATAGTTAAGAGTATAAATTTACCAATTGAAAAGCCTCTTAACAAGATTAATCTTGGTATCGGTCTTGAACACTATATTAGCCACTTGGAAATTGACATTAAATCATAAATCAAGATAACATCTATTTTGTCTAATCATTAGTATACATCATAAAATCATATAACATTCTCATATTAAGATCTAATTATGACATTAGCCATTCCAATGTCAATTCCCATAATAATCTCATTTGGACTTTATTGAAATGTTTGTAAACCACCGTCTCAAGGTTGGTCACCCTTGTATTGTGAGAGCATGGAAGGTGGGCTACCCTTCCATCTCTTAGTTTACCTTGGAGGCTGGCCGTCATCTTTGTTCAAGCCCAAGAGCTGAAAGATTGGTCTTCCATTCCACCTCTTGTCACCACGGGCATGGAAGGCTGGCCATCCATTCCATCCTGGGGTGGTGTACTTGGACCTCAATCCCAAGGGCACACGAAGCCCCTTGGCCCACAAGCATAGCATTTATCTCGGGGTGGATACTTGATGGGATCTCAAGCTCAAGTGCACACTAAGCCCCTTGGCCCACGAGCATAACATTCATCTCAAGGTGGTGTACTAATATCTTGTGAATTGGAAAGGCCGGCCATCCTTCCTATTTGCAATCTGTTTCTCTAAATTCCAAATATATTATTAAAGGTATTCCTTATCATATATAATAAATAGAAACATTTTAGATTATTTACAACAATCACAAGTTGTTGCTAATATTACTATAGCGCCGACTTATAAAATAGGCCTATAATTCTATTATATTCATAGATTTATCTTTGATCTAATTGTTGCTATAATATATTTATTTTCTGCTCTTGCTCAGTTCCAATCCTTGATTCTTTTCTTGCTTATGATGATCAATTGATAACCCTTTAGTTGATGCTTTAGGCCCCGTTTGTTTGGGGAATTGGAATTTGACTCAAAACCTTATTATCACAAAATCACGTTTTGAAATCCCGGTTTTGCATCTTGGGGAATTGGAATTTGACTCAAAACCTTATTATCGCAAAACCAGGATATGATTTCTAATTCCACCTATTCAGTGGGAAGATGATGCCACTCATTTTGGTGTCTAAACCTGATTTTGCTTGACGAATCTAGAATTACAATTTAGAGAAACAAACATCGGATTCCCAAAAACAGGAAGTGTCACTCCCAATTCCACCCCAATTCCGTGAAACAAACGGGGCCTTAATGACATTTATACACCTCAAATTGGGAAGGGTCACGTCTTTTAAACTTTGAAGAGATACCCTTGTGCACCTTCTCCCTTTTCACAAACACCGGCTGCCTTTTCATTACTAGCCGCTGTCTCTCTTGTTAAGGATAATTAGCAATTCAGGGAAGTGTTGATCAAGCGTGATGATTAGTATGTTTTCAAAGGAGTCTGCTTGGTAATTTATGTTTTCAAGGGAGTCTGCTTGGTAATTTTCAACTACTATTTATGAGAGATAATTAATATCCTTGACTCAAGATAAATCACCGACCTTACTTCCTTAGGAACTATGATGGTACGAGTTGGTGATCTCTCTCTCTCTCTCTCTATATATATATATTATGTATTATTTGTATGCAATGGGGGCATGACAACCAAGTCTTCAATCCCATGCTCAGCCACAAGTATCCAGCAATCAGCTCACAAAGGTAATGCCCAGTTACCTACCTTCATACCAGCTATACAACTGGGCTGCCTAGGAAAGAGTGATATACGCCCAGCAATCGAAAGGCCTACAACTTAGTGGCCAGCTAGGCATAGAGTAATCTATACTAATAAGAGAGGATGTAGCGAAAAAGAGAAATAAATATGTGCCCTGCCAAGAAATGGATTAATTTGATCCAAACGTAGAAAACTATTGACTTAATTTGTGTGGTCAATTTTTGCTTTAATCCATGCTTTTGAAAACCTCAATACATTCGCCCAACACTCGTAGCAATTTCACACTACTCTTCTAATGCAGTGACCCCCTAAGAATAAATGATACGATGGTCAAAGTTGATGTCTATATGAGATTTTAATGATCGTCTCTGCTGGGATTTGTCTCAAGCAAATTCAACGCCCAAGAGATATTTCAATCGCCCAACCTCAAGCATTCATGACAGCCTTTGCATTAATTTTTAGATGCCAACCCAATAGAGGCCTCCTCTAGTCAATTATCGCTCTACCAAAAAATAATTCACACGCTACCATTATTCATTAGAAAGAAACTACTTTTCACTGGAAAATCTAATTAAAAAATCGAAGAAAACCATAATCTAGAGTTTATGATAATTCTCTGCAAATTGGTCAATTTTAATGAAAACTCATTTTTAGCTCCAAAAAGACATTTTTATTAAAATAATGATAATTTGACATGCAAAGTCCTTGTTTTATGTTTCCATGATTTAAAACTTTTCATCTTGGTTTCAATAAGCTACAACACTAAGGTGCATTTAAAATATTATGATTAATAAATGTTAAGCAACTTTAGTAAAATAATTAAAATATAGCCATTAATGCACCCATTTTGTAGAAACTGCTGAATGCATTGGAATTGACATCTGGCTGCACTGCAGTGATTTCGATGAGGAAGGATGAGAAATAATGCCAATTGGGTGACTTACTTTAAAATTTAAATAAATGCCCTCTCCAAGTTTTTTGAAGAACACACCAAAAGCCGTAAATCACCCCAGGAAGTGACATAAGTGTTCTCAAGACTAATGGAGCTCAATGATGACATCAAATAATCACTTTGACAAATCAGACACCTACCCAGAAGGTCAAAGCCAACTGCAGTGCAATAGAACCCTAAAATAGGTACACATTACAAAGGGACACTCCTAGCTACATATAGCCATATTTTTAAGTGGTGTTAAGGAGTAAAAAATTACTCCGAACAATTTAACCCACCATTAATTTGTCATCTTTCTTAAAAAGGCACTTGGTTATGTATGAACAGTGTTAAGTGGTGAAGGATACAAATTTAGGCTGTAGCCTTATATAGTGTGTACATGGCACGAGAAGTTTCAGTTGAAATGTTTTTCTAGAACGAAAGAAATAAAATAAAATAAAAATAGAAGAAGAAGAAAAGGACGAATTCCAGGTTTCTCCCCTTCCCACGTGCCTGGTCAATGCCTCCGCGTTTTGCATGGCAAGAAGCTGGCGGAGATTGTAGAATATGTCTTTACTTTTGGATAGTTGCAGTTTGTTTTAAGAATTTCTAAGAACCTTTCAATAGGATTTTTTTCAAGGGGTATGCTGAAGGGGATGGGAACATTCCATGGGGGCCTATGCTCTGTATATCACTTGGAAGTAAGGCATAATGAAGGTGCTTAACACCATATCAATGTCTGATTACAAAATTTGATAACTAGTGAAATATAGAGACATTTGGATGATTGACAGTTTCAAACAAGCTAGCCAGTTTCAAGAAAAAAAAATAGTGATATCTATATTAGAAGTGACTGGCATTCATGCTTGTCTGTAATTCCCGAACTTTTTTTCTAAATTTGTTAGACGTTTGCAGCTGTCCTTCATTCTACCATGAATGTAAACACAGCAGCAGAGAGATTTTTAATCAAATGAATCAGGAATGAGGTAAGAGCTGTAAAGGAATTCATTGGATTTCGTAGAAAACACAAAATATTGCTTGAAGATTAAACATATTCATGATTTTGTTGTCATTTTTATTGTGATGTCTAAAAGGAAATAAAATCTCCTCAATCTGTTTAGCACTCTGCACAAAGAGCAACAATGGTGCACTACTTTTAATTGACGAAACTTATAGCTTATAAATGATATACCATTCGGTAATACAAAGTTTGAGTTGGAGAAAATGATGGTGGCAGGTATGACAGAGACAATTGAAACAAGAATAATTAAAAACAAATCATACGTGCTGCTTTTTCATCTTTTCAATCAATTTATATTACATATATATAAGAGTTTAATTTCCTAAATTATATGAAACTCCTGAAACAAATTATCTAAATATATTGAGTTGTTTTAACAATTCAATATATTCGTACCACAAATACAATAACCTATTCAACAAACAATAAAAAACCTACCAAGCTATTATTTTATGCATCCCTTGTGAACACTACTTCCTAACACCTTCTCTTAGTGTGAACATGAGGTGAAAGTACATCACAATACTTGATGACCACACACAGCAGCTCACCAAACACTATAAGATAAGAGTGGGGACAAGCACATCTACTCATGGATCCAAGGATAGGGACTAACACATATCCAAGGTCTTACATTGAACTTGGATAGGGACAAACACATCTATCCAACATTGAGGCTATGAACATAGACATACACTTCTGCTCACAACTATTATGATTGGAGACAAACACAGCCAATCATAATTACTCAACAAATGTGATTGGGGACAAACACTTCCAATCACATACATCATCTTGTGAATGGGGACAAACACATCCACTCACAAACCACCAACAGTAGTGATTGGGGACAAACACATCCAACCAAAATATAAAAGGTTTGTGAACCAAGTCCTTGTTGTGTATGCAGCCACCATTAATGATCATTGCCACTCTGACACAAATGATATGAGACGGTTGCCGCTACAACTTAGAAGCATGGATTAAGATTAGAATGTCAAATTGTATCATAAAAACAACAAAAACACCATAAACTTGTAATCATAGCATCATATCAACATCAAAATATTAAAATAATAATATTGAGTTCAAGTATCATTATTTAATATTTTGACTTTCAACAATTGGAACTTTATACTAAGTTTCAATCATCTAATGGACTATCTAAATCTTCTTCTTCTTCATCATCATCAAAGGCATTAGTTGATTCAGAAATAGTGCCAATACCAATGGGATCAGCTGCATCAATAACATTCTTGCTTTCCAAGTCCTCAAATGCTTATTACTTTTTCACTGTACTTAAAGCTTGTTTGTTTGTAATTAACACTGTACTTGAAAAATGTTAAAAAAGTAGCTTGCAACTCCCTTCACCTATTGAAGATATTGTTTAATGTTTAAAATATGATTTATCACTATAGAGAGCTTCCAATTGATCGGATAGGGGTCATTATCAGCAATTGGATATAAAAATTTCACTAGAAGAAATCTTGAGGGCTAGTTTGAATTGATGTAATAAATATCCTAACTTCAGCAAATTTTGTTTTGTAGTGTTAAAGATCTTATTCAAATTCTGTAATAATTGTTTTCAGCACTAAATTATAGAATATTTCTCAGTGGTAATGTACTTGGTTCGCACTTGGTCTACTTGCGTCTACCCTGGTTCGGCTTGGGTTCAGCCCGGACGAACCAGCCTGCTTGGGTTCGAACCCTAGGGGAACCCACAGGCGAACTGGACCAGAACCAAGAACCGGTTCAAACACAACCCTGGTCCGGCCCTAAAACAGGAGAACTAGGTAACATAGACTAATATGTTGAACAATGTTGTCATCTTCCATCATTTTCAGTCCAAACAATTTCTACTTTAAGCCCATATTTGCACTTGATACTTTTGATCCAAACAAAGCATTCAAATTCTCCCACACTTCTTTTGAGGTCTTTGGTAAGTCAATGTGGTAGAGGTATGCATTTGAAAGTGAAAGATCAATCAAAAATTTTACTTTTCAATCCATCACAGTCCACTTTGCGCTTTAATCAGGATCAATTGGCCTTGTTGTTGCTTTACTTACTATATCCCACAGGTTCTTTTCAATAAGAATCAACTGTAACTTGATCTGCCATATGTGGAACTCTGAACCTTGAAACTTTTTATCAAGACACTGTTTTTCTCCATTTAAAAAAAAAGAATTATTTAACTCCCCGTAATCTAAATAATATCAAGGTGTCAGACCCCACTGGTAGTGCACCTTGAAAATTTTTGTTTACATCAACAATATAAATTGACTATGAGACAAAATATGTCTATTAGGACTAACGAACACTTAGAAACACTAAAATGATAACAATCAATCTATAAAAACAAAACTTAATACCATTAATGGCTTTACTCAGTATCTCTGAAAGATCTCTTGCAGCCAGTGATAGAATACCAACCAGGCAAGCACTTTGACTACTGAAGCCGACCAAGAAAAACCTCCAGATCGGTGCTGGAAAATAATTGACGTGCAATGCTCAATACTCCACAAAATGGCGACCAACACAGTAAATTCACGCGGGCATTACAACAACTTCACTCCAGCATTTATCACCTTTAGTCACAGTCCAATATTTCCAGATCAAATAGAAATTTGAAAGTTTAGAATAGTGCTTCGTTTTGATCAAATGCATTGCCTTTCACCTGCTGCAACAGTGTCTTAAATAATCTTTAAAAAATAGTTCACAATTGATCGCCTTGGATATATTGTGAATGCTAATGCCTATCAATACGAAAGCATGCTTGGCGTCCCTTGCAGCTCTATCAGATAGCCATCAAATTGCAGAATATTCGGCTATTTATAGCATGAATTCAAATGGAGAAGAAATACATAGTTACCATGAGCAGAGTACACGAGCATGTCTGATTGCAATGTCAAAAATGGCAGCAGTGATATTACTTTATAAACTAGTCCATCGCTCTCGAAAATACCTAAAATTAATGCATAGGTGAGCAGTTAGCTTGAATTTCAAGTTCTCTTCTCTGAACTTACGATAGAAGTCAATGATTCTGACGATAAATAATATAATTTCCACCTTTATTCTCTCATCAGAATCAACAATAGAATTTTTCACCTTTATTCTCTCATGCAGTGACTTGGCACACCATAGATGAAATACATTTTGCTTGCCAACTTCACAAGGGTATCCCATTCATTTTGCGTTAATGCCTTCACCCTCTCTCTTTCACCTGTGCAAGATACACTACTCAAAATTCAATCAAACCCCTACAACAAATATTGCAACACATAACTCAGCCTAAGGTAATCGTAGGTTGGAAAGATCTCACAAATCGTTGCTCACAAAATTGATTTTCCGTGGATCTCAGTAGCGCTGATACCATATTAAAAATACGGACAGAGACAATTGAAACAAGAATAATTAAAAACAAATCATATGTGCTGCTTCTTCATCTTTTCAATCAATTCATATTACATATATATACGAGTTTAATTTCCTAAATTATAGGAAACTCCTGAAACAAATTACCTAAATATATTGAGTTGTTTTAACAACTCAATATATTTGTACCACAAATACAATAACTTATTTAAGAAACAATAACAAACCTATCAAACATTATTTTATGCATCCTATGTGAACACTAATTTCTAACAAATCAATTATTATTGGATCAATGGTGCAACATTTGTTCCTAGCATAATTGACATTCTTTAAATCGAGTAGCAACCATTGATTTTCTTTATTGATTCAATGAGTCTGATTGGTGTTGTTGCAAGTTCCATTTATTGTCTATAATGGCCCGTGCCTTGTTCCTTTGTTGTTTCCATACTGTGCCATTTCAGAATACTTGTGCAATGTTTTTGATTAAGGAAAACAGGTTTTGATGGGTACCTGAAACCCGAAACAAAGCGAAAGATCGGAAATAAAGCCCAGTTAAGAGAGACAGAACCTAAAAACAAAACAGGCCAACACATGGCCACAAAAGCTGGTTTTGAAGGGACCCCAGAACCCTGAACAGTGAGAGGAAGAGAAAACAACACCTCCCCAACCCAAAGGAACAAACAAAAAGTTCCCAACCAAAGGCCAACAGACCACAAACAAAGGCCAATCTAGATTTTCCTTTAGGCCCGCCCTTGTGTGATCCTAAGTGCATATCAAAAGAGGGCATGGACGACTTCGATTTCTTTCCTTTAACAGTTATCCATCCATCCCCCACCATCGCATCAACATTGACCACACTAGCAGGGGTAGCGACACCACCACGCCCCTGATCCCCACATGGAGGAGCAGGGACAACAGAGCCCCCAGCACCGGCTAACTGGTCAGCAGAACCAGAGACAACAACATCCCTGACTGAAGCAGTATCAGCTACCCCCGAAAGGGCTGTATCACCCTCTTGGACCAAGTCAGCAACAGGAGCAGCAACATCCGCAGACGCTTTATGAACCGAATGATGCTGGTCCGAAGCCCCTATCCACCACGAAGGCGATTTCTTCGTTTTAATCCTCTCTGATGAACACCGGGCAACCACATGTCCTGTCATGTGGCATATCCTGCAACGAAACGGAATACCCTCATAATCCAAAGTCTAGATCCAGGGGCCAAAAGGAGAAACCAAAGTAACCTCCTCCGGAAGACCCTTAGAAGCATCAGCTTCCACAAGGATGCGAGCATATGTCGGATGAAGAACGTCAGAGGTGCCCATATCAACCATCTGAAAATCCCCAATGGCCTCCCCAACAGCTTCCAGAACAGAGTCCAGCTAAAGATGCAAGGGGAGATGCGGGAGTCTCACCCAAATGGGTGTTTTTCTAAAAGACTCGGTGAGAGGATCAAAATCCTTATGCCAGGGTTTGCCCATAAGGGGGAAAGATTCATCCTCCCAAGTGAAGCACCAATCACACATAATGATCTTCCTGTCTGCAACATTCCCAAACTTTGCAATAAAAAACCCCTTAGCCGTAGGGTATATCTGAACAGAATCAGATATGAGAGGTTCCCAATGCTTGGAAATCTAAGCATGCAAGTCCGCCAAAGAGGGCCAAAAACCCCTAAATCTGAAGATGGCCGCATTAGAAAAAAAATTCTCCCCATTTGAAATGATTTCATCCCCAATTTTTGGTTTCAGCTTTACCACGATGGGGTCTCTAACAGAGACAGGCATCACTCCAGTAGGACGGGACCTAAGGCCCCCTTTCCCAGCGACAGGAGCAGAAGACCTGGCACCATGAATGTGTGCCTCAAAGGCTGCTACATCTGCATACGATCCAGCAGGGAGTAGCTGCTGCGGCCCAGGGCCAGCCTGCTCAGAAGACTCCCCCACGCCAACAGCCCCATCACCAGCAGCGCCAGAAGCAGCACCAACAGAGGCATCAGCCGATCCAACAGGGCCAAGGCGGGAAGCGGCAGCAAAGGACTCATTTGAAATTTCCCTTGAGCGGGAGACGGCAGCAGCAGAAACCATCACGGCGGCCAAAACCGAATACTTGTGCAATGTTTCCTTGGCCTAAAAAAATGTTTGTTATTTCAATTTGCTTTCCACATTGTTCTAATAGCTGCATAATATGTCTTCTTGCTGTTCAATGGTTTGGACCCTCTGCACGATGGTTATGGTGGCGCTATGGTTGAGATGGCTGCGATTTTCTCTTAACTTCCTGATAAAAAGCGTTAGAAAGAAATGGAATGAGCTTAAATGGAAAAGATTCACTTATGGAACCGATTTCACACTTTCTGTATGCACATCGTACACATGATCTGCTGGAAAATTTGTATGAACAGTAGGAATCTCTTGTTCACCTTGCTGATTTTCGTCATTAGCTTGCTCATTAAAACAAGTCCATTATATCCATTTGAAAGAAAACCTGCTCTTGTACACTTGCTTCCTCAAATTTGGGCTTGGGAAGCATCAGGGTTGGGAAGAAACAAGGAATGTAATTGTTAAATTTAGGGATTTACACTTCTTGCATATGAGAACATTGGCTTTTGACAAGAGTATATGAGAAAATTTGTTCTGGAAGGTATGGAAACATGAAAATTTGCTCAAAAAAGATGGCCTATCATTCTTCTTACTACATTGATCACTATAGTTTTCATGTCACTAGCCTTGATATGGATCCTTGCTTGTATCCTAAGGAGGGTTAGAGGGAGGATGTGCTCATGGTCCCAGCCATTGCAATTTGCAGTCATTGTATCCGAAGCAAACGAAATTCAAGAAAAAAGAGGTTAATGCCGTTACACAACACCATATTCGTAATACTAGGACAGCCATGGAAATATATGATCATATTCTATGTTGTAAAAGACCTCATATAGATTGTAAACTTGACGATAAAATTCCGTGATAAGTGTCATTGGAAAGACCTAAACGACCTCAAACCTACCATTAGAATTAATCCTAAATGAACTACCATGGACTATTATAGATACAATATTTTTGCAATCAATGAAAAAGAAATCAAATATTGTTAAGACCTTATGAGAGATCTGTATCAACAAGACTTCATAAATAGCATGTGAATGAAAGAACTGCTGTTCTGGTGATTTTATTATCGTAAGCTGATTTGCAGAGAAAATTTGCTTGCACGTGTTAAGGATTCTTGCTAAATGCTTTATGGGAGTTGTTCTTTGTTATATTACCTTTCTAGACCATATTACAGTTTTTAATTTGGCATAGTAATGTAAAAGTTATGACCATTCAGACACTGTAATATTTTGGTGCAATGCAATTCTAATGGTATTACTATTATATACAAAGTATTATTATGTAATTGAATGAATTTATTGAAGGTTACTATCCCTTCCACTGAATTTTAGAAAGAGTTGCAGACTGGGGAATCGGTAAATAAGGAAGCAAGAAAAATAAAAACAACTAATTACAACAAGGTCTAGAACAGAAAATTAACAGCAAACTAGCAGCACAACAAGCAACACACATTACGACAACACACCCGTACCATGGGGGGAGCTATTCAGTAAATGTCAAGATATCATAGTGAGATGATTAGGATATTCTACAATCTAAATATTAGAAGTCATTGATTTCCAATGCATAAATGTATTTTGGTCGATTACATTCTCTCCCATTAAAGGTTTAGCAATGGACAAGTGTATTAGTTATATGATGCATTACCTTATAGGCATGCTAGCTGGTCAATGACACACGATGAATTGAATTGCATCATGCACATTCATTACATATTGCTAGATCCCTTATGATGTGAGTCTTCTCCAATGGAGTAGTGAGATATCACCTCCTCTTTCTCTCTCCCCAAATTATAGAGAAAGGAAACAGAAGAGGGTTTTGTAATGCAACTGTTAACGTATTTACTTATCTTGTGACCTGATTGAAAGAGTGAACGACTCTTGTACGTTGTCTACTCTTCTCTTGCAGATGTGGAGCATAAATTGTTTACATTTTATAGCTTATAGTAAATGAACTTGTATAAAGTGTAATGATTTTAGAAACATTTTATGTAAAGGGAAAAAATTAGTTATATATTTGGTTCTTTGAACTTTGGATTACATTTAAATTACTCATTTATTTCCTTATTTTATTAAGTGATTACGAGTAGATGTTCCACGATCAATCGAGTCAGACTGTATTTACAATTATCCCAACACCAAAGGAATTTTGCTTTGAGGTAAAAAATGCAATCTTCATCACTTGCTGATTTTCTCACTAGGAGTGCCATATTGAAGATTCTCATTTGGGTAACTGCTTTATTTGCAAAATTAATGTGCACAAGTTCAACTACGAGGATCTAGGCACATGGATATGTTGAACGGAACAATTTTTTAACTTACAACAAGCTCATAGCCTGTCTTAAAAAATGCTTGGTAATGGAAATTTCTAGCACCCATGAAATCTTAATAGGGATAAGGGGTTAGAACAAGGTAAATGTTGAGGTCCTATTAGTAAATTAAATATAAAATGGTTTTATCTACAAGTCAAAATTAAAATTGTAATGCTATATAAATAAAATTAAACCTAATAATTCTTGAATGTGAAATTAGTTAAGCTTGCATTTGATAATTATTGTGTGGATTCTTAGTTAAAGGGATAATTGATAAACAAATTTGAAATTGTTAGCTTCATGGAGAATCCTCCAAATGGCTTTATTAAGCTTAATTTTTTTATGGGAGCTTCTGATGGTAATCAAGGTTGGGGGTGCCAATGTCTTGATCTTTTTTCTCAAACAAATTATTTTTTCCTAGGGTTTAAAATGGGTAATGAAGAGATGGAGGCCTAATTTGAGGGAAACTAGATTTCATTTTTGGAAGATGCAAGATGTTGATTATAGGAGAGTTTTGGGTGATAATTGTTGCTTGTCAAAGGAGCTATAAATAATTGGAAGGTAAAAATAATAACCTATCAAAGGATTTTGATGAGTGACTTGCTTCTTGTGTGGTCGTGTTGGGCCCCGAGGTCCTTGACTTGGTTCCCCTAGTTACATGTTCTCCTGTGGAGCTAGTTGTCTCCTCTCTACTTCCATCTTCTCATGAGGTTGGTTCTTACCTTTTGCCTTGTTGTTAGGTTGCATCCCTTATTGCTAGTTCCCCCGTGGGGGTCTCCTCTCATTTCCCCTTTTCGTGGTGTCATGGATGATAGCATAGCTTGGACTATTGTTCATAGGGAAAAGGTCCTATCGCTCCTAATATTCATTCTTGTATTGAGAAAGAGAAGTTGTTAATCTAGGTTCGTGACCCTTTTTTCCTGCCTATTCTCTACTCCTGTCAAAAATTCTTAGTCTTGGTGCATTTCTCTCAGTCTCACTAGTGGTGAGACTTTCACTACTTGCCTTGATGGTTGTTTTTACCATAACAAGTTCAGGTCCTTTCCTTGATTTATGTCATCAAAACTATGTATGAGATTGGAAGAAGTAATCTTTCTCTATTCTTTCAAGGAATGCAACAAGATAATAAACTATTTAGCTAATGTTGGTATGTTTAGCTCCCTTTCTTAGCCTTGGGAAGTGATACGAAGAGTTGCAAAGTTTTAGTTTGAGCACACTTATTTTTAAGATTGTGCTTCCAATCTTGTTTTTTCTACTTTTTTAGTCTTGCTTATGTTTTATGTTCCTTGTCATCCCATCTAACCTTGGACAACATTAACATAGGAACTTGGCCTATCCTAAGTTAACTAAATCAAGAATCCTAACTAATCTTACTTGAAAAAAATTCTATCTCAAGTACTTAAGATCAAACAATCCATCAAAAGTCTTGATTAAAATTTACATTTGGTTTAGGATTCTCTCAATCATTGCTTTCACATGAACCTTTTTTCAACCCAAAGCCAATACCCCTATCATTTATAAATCAACCCCATCAAACCATTTGAATCATCGACCCTAACCAAATCATCCATCTCCACTCTCACCCTTAGTAATCAAAACAAAAAACAAATCAACGATAAAATAACATAAATGAAAAGGATAAAGATATAAAAAAAGCCAACCAAAATCTAAAAAAATGAATTTCCATTTCAAGCTGCCCATCACTAAGTTACAGAAAAAAAATATGGAACGAAAAAAAAACTCCCAACTATTCAAAGCTATGCTACCCAAGATGAAAGCTTAAAAACCCAAGTACATTGCTGGAAAATAGATGAGCAAGAAAACATCATGAGCCAACCTTAGTATTCTAATTAGTTTGTTGAATTCCTGAAGATGATATTACATAGGTTTACTTATATCACCTTGTGAACCTTAATAAGGACCATCACTTAGAACTTCTTGAGGAAGGATGCACTCTCTTCCCTCATTTTGACCCATCCAAAATAACATAGTTTGATAGGAGTCGACAATTATATCCACCTCATCTGAAAACCCATGGGCTAATCACACAAAAAATAGTATCCACAACTCATCTAATAATTACACGATGTGAACAAGGGTGTTTTCCATCTTCGCTCACACTTAATCATCATCCAATCCTCCCACTAAGGATACACCCAAAATCTAATGACACTCATACAAATCAAATCACGATTACTTTGTTAGAGTAATAGTCTACCGAGTTACTAAATTAAATCATTATGATCTAATTAGTAACTTACCTATTCACTCTAGTTTGCTTCAGCTAACCTTAGGGTTTCCCTTTTAGGGTTTCGTGATTCCTTTATAAGGATTCACCTCTTAGTTTA
>MU227548.1:1951990-2021935 GCA_018584345.1 Thuja plicata
TTGGATTTTTGCGTTTGACCCTTTGAATTAGCAATCTTTGATTTCACAAGTGACCTTGCTTGGCACTTGGTGAGTTAGAAACCGTCCTTGTTGAAAAGACAAATCTTTAGATTCTTTGATAACATACTTGGAGAGTCTCGGTAGTCTCTTGTCCATCCACTTTCATACAATTACAATTTCAATCTCAGTACTCCCCCAATTGCTGCGACTGGGGTTCCTGCAATGTCTGCTGTGGATGGGTTTTATACTATGGATGAGGTTCTTGCAATGTCTATTATGGCTGGGGTTTTTGC
This sequence comes from Thuja plicata, assembly GCA_018584345.1. NCBI lineage: Eukaryota > Viridiplantae > Streptophyta > Pinopsida > Cupressales > Cupressaceae > Thuja > Thuja plicata. Next base: position 1,952,284 of record MU227548.1, read on the forward strand.
TGCGGCTACAGTTGGGGTGTCTGCTGCGACTGTAGTTGGGGTGTCTGTTGTGGCTGGCTTTTCAAGGTCTTTTGCCGACCTTATTTCCAAGTCAACTATAGATAGGAAAGGACTTAGGGATCCCATTGATGATGGGTCTTCCATCGCTTCGGTTCTTGTTTATGGGTCTCTCTCTATCAAGCTTTCCTCTGCTGTAGATGGGGATTTGTTGAACAACAATGATAGCTTTAAGTATCACAGACTAATTTGCAGTTTTTGGGGAGTCTGGCCCAGCCTCCCCCAATTGCATGACTGGATTTCTCAAAGGTGGGAACCAAAATTATCAGGTACCTTCATTGATCCTCACCCTTTTTCTATAGAAAAATGTTGGAAGGCCCCTATAATGAATCTCATCACCATCCTAGCACAAACATCACCATCCTCATCCTATATATCAACCTCATCCACCAACCCTACTTCCCAAGTAAAGTTTATGATCCTTAATAAGGCATGCACAAGTAGAATAGCAACACGACACCACCTGTTGGCTCCTAACAATGGGTAAAAAGCTGGGCGTGACACCTCAACTTAGGGACATGTTGTCCTAACAGGTAGCTACCAAGTTCCATTATCAAGAATCATTTTCTTGTCAACCCAAGGACTGTCCCAAGGGGTAAAATTTTAGATAAGTTTGTAAACTTGCAATAACAATAGTTAGATCCAAGGACACTTTATGGTTGCTAACTACTGAGTGAAGTTGCGGCTGGGGTTTTTGCTATGGCTGGGGTTCCTACAATGTCTTTTTCGGCTGGGGTGTTTGATGCGACTACGGTTGGGGTGTGTGCTGCGACTATGGCTGGGTGGTCTAGTGCGGCTGACTTTTCTGCATTGTCTGCGGCTGGGGTTTCTACTGTGGCTGGGATTTCTGCTGTGACTGGGGTTCCTGTAATGTCTGCTGTGGATGGGTTTTATACTATGGATGAGGTTCTTGCAATGTCTATTATGGCTGGGGTTTTTGCTGCGGCTACAGTTGGGGTGTCTGCTGCGACTGTAGTTGGGGTGTCTGTTGTGGCTGGCTTTTCAAGGTCTTTTGCCGACCTTATTTCCAAGTCAACTATAGATAGGAAAGGACTTAGGGCTCCCATTGATGATGGGTCTTCCATCGCTTCGGTTCTTGTTTATGGGTCTCTCTCTATCAAGCTTTCCTCTGCTGTAGATGGGGATTTGTTGAACAACAATGATAGCTTTAAGTCTCACAGACTAATTTGTAGTTTTTGGGGAGTCTGGCCCAGCCTCCCCCAATTGCATGACTGGATTTCTCGAAGGTGGGAACCAAAATTATCAGGTACCATGAATATCTTTCCAATGGAAAAAGGGTTTTTTATTGCAAAGTTTGATAATGTTGAGGATTGAGCTACGATCCTCTATGATTACTTCTTTTGATGGGAGGATAAAAAATTTATGCTTATGGTAAAGCCGTGGCACCCTGCTTTCAATCTTTCCACTGATGTCTTTAGTAAGGTCCCTATATGGGTCAGAATCCCAAACCTACCCCTTCATCTTTGGCATGATTCCGTCCTTGAGGAAGTGGGTGGGGATTTGGGGGATTTTTTGATGATTGATAATGATTCTGAAAATATGTATCATTCCACTTTTACTCACATACTGGTAGATCTTGACACCTCGAAGGGCCTTCCAGCTGAAATCAAAATTGAACCATCCTTGGGATCTTGGACCCAACAGATTGACTACAAAGACATCCCTTTTAGGTGCCGCAAACATTTTAAGACTAGTCACATCTCTTCCCATTGTGGCTTTGATACCAAGAAGAAGAAATCTTCTCCCTCTTGGTGGAAGGGTGCTTCTACCCAACATTACACTGTCATGAAAAGCTCCACTCAATATGGGAGGAGGCTATTCTTGATAGAGGTAATCATTTGACTACTGTTGAGGAGGTTGGATCAGGTCTTGATCTACCTCTTGTTGCTCCTATTGGGTTTGCTGGGGTTGCTCATTCTGTTCCTGCTGCTGGTCCTAGTCCTGCTTCACTGGATGATGTCAGGCCTTTTTCTAGTGGTTTTGAGGGTGCTAGTTCTGTTGGCCCTATTGGTATTTCATCAGTTGCTGGTTTTGACTCTGTAGTTCCTTTTCTTGTTCGCCCTTTGGCTGGGGAAAATGTTGGCCCTGTGCTGCCTAATTCACTGGAAGTTTCAGCTCCTTTGCTGGGTGTTGGATCTTCAACTTTGGATTCGTTGTGATGGCAGGATAAGGTTGCTAGTGTTGAAGAAGGTTGGATAATAGTTAAAGGAAAACATTATAAGAAGTCCTCTCCTTCTTTTGACATGACCTTTCGGTCCCATTTGAAGGGGACAAAAAGATAGTTCTTTCTCCTTGTGCTGCAGTTTTCTAATGGTTTATCTTGTGCGGTAGTTTGGGTGTTTTTTCTCTGGGTTATTGATTTCCTTTTTGGCCGAGTTCTTTTGTGTGTTTCTTGGAGTTTTTTGGCCTTTTGTTCTGGCTATTCTGTTGTGTTTTGGGAACTCTTAATGCTCTATCTTAAGCTTTCTCTTTGTATAGGGTTTCGGGTCCCTTAAAAATCCATTTTTACCTATTAATAAAAACAATAGTTTTGATTAAGTAAAAACAAGTTTTGAAAGGACCCGAAACCTTTTACAACCAATAAAGAACCGAGAGATAGAACATTAAGAGAACCAAGTTATAGCTGTGAATCAACACCAAACACACCAAAGGGAGTAAACAAGCACTCCCACAAAGAAGAAACCATGACCAGAACAACAGTCAACAAAAAAGGATAGCAGGAGATCAATTAGTCCCACCCATATGTGACCTTAAATTCATATCAAAAGGAGGCTTGGGAGACTTAAATCTCTTTCCTTTGACAGCTTTCCATCCTTCATCCATCAACAACACATCATTCTTCCCCGACAAAGAAAAATCAGAGAAACCCACAACCGGAGAGGCAGTGCTGTCCATCCCAGCACATGCAGGGACAGAGACAACAATCCCCCCAAAGGAGACTGGGCGCCAACCACAACACCAGCATTAAGGATAGAAGAAATAGAGATAGCATCAACCTCAGGGGCAGGAATAACAACCACAACACCTGCCATAAAAACAACATCATTCTGACCCAGGACAACATCAGGTTAAAAAAAAGAAACATTCTTCAGGATAGCATTTGTAACAACGACATTAGCTTTAGTAGTGGGAAAATCTTGAGGTGGACTATCATCCAAACCCCCATCCTTAGAAACTTTTAAATCCAACCACAAAGATCCAACTACAAAGATCTATATTATTGCAAATCCTACTCCTTACACAAGAGAGAATAAACAACAAATGCAAATCAATAAAATTAATATCAATTCAATATAAAATGCAAACATTAAAACCAAATGATCTCCCTTGGTCTTCTCCTTTCCATGGAATGTGGGCTCTCAGATATTGCTCCAATTATGACAACATGAAAATTTAAATATTGTGGCTATAGAATTATGAGAATTAAGCCTCATTATATATAATTATAGACATCAATCATGGCTAAGTGATTGGACAAATAACTGGAATTGATTGAATAGATGACTAAGCTTGACTGATTAGAATACTGAGACTATTTGACAGTTAAGTAGTTGTATGGCATAATTGATAGGATAGTTAACATGATTGATTGAAAGTAGATTGGATTGAATGATCAGAAGACTAACTGCATGGCTGAGAACACTGAATTGATTAATTAGTCAAACTAAATTGAATGGAAAGAAGAACTGTTAGTTAGTGACAGTTAAAAGGGGTGGAACTGGAGGAATAATTAACATTAAATAAATTCAAATATTTATTTAATTGTGCATGAAGGAAATAAATAAAGAAATCAAAATTATTTATTTTTAGAAGAATAAGTTTGCATTTGGGAAGTGAAAAATTAAATAAATTGATGATTTTAGACGACTAAGTTAAGTAATTGGAATTATCAATTAATAGTGGTGATAATAACAATGAAGAATATGTTTTAATTAAATAATGCAATTATTTAATTAAACTGAAGAAAATGGATTAATTAAATAACAACTATTTAATTAATTTTAGAAGAATAATTAGGGAATCTTGACAAAATATTAATTAGAAACTAAATAATTAATTAAAATTATTCAATTATTGGAATTGGAGGGAAATGATGAATTTGAAATTCAAATTAGGAAGAAAGACATAAATTAATTAAATAATAAAGATGATTTAATTAAGTAAGATGAACATTAGTAACATTTTCGCGCGCGAGCGACATGACAATTTTTAGTGTGTAGATTTTGCCCCTCTTTGAGACAATGCATTTTCAAAAGTTTTTTCAAAGAATAATAAATAATAATCATGGCCTAGTATGCCCCAATGAGATCGCGGTAACGACTAGGTAATATTATGACCACTCAAAAAATTGAGCAAAAAATATGGATATGAGCTCAATTTGTCAGAAAAATGACCACGAACGCAACAAAATTGACAGATTGAAAAAATGAGGTGTTTGGAAAAATTTATGGACTCCAGAAGGTAAAAGTCTACATGGCCAGTTCAAAAGGGGAGTGTGCACGTCCACCGAGGAGGGATAGGGGGTATATAAGGGCCTTGGGTTGATTTCTAAGGTCATTTGTACTCTTGAGCTTTGGAAATCCAGTGAAGAAGAAGAGGTCTGAGAGCGAGTTTAAGGAACGATGATAGGTTATGTAGATGATGTTCATATCAACAAGTGGGTTAGGACCTATCCTCATCCAAATGTCACACCAGATCGATGAGTACCATTTTGATTGTGAATTTATTGTTTTGTTGCATGTAGGTCTAGATCAAATCAAGAGCATTTGACGCAAGTGCATATCGCTTTTGCTGCAACTGATGGCGAAGCGACACACTCACATAGTATAGGAAATTCTAATTTATATGCATGTGAGCTTTAGATGCCGCAAGTGCATAAAAGGTTCGATGCAAGTGTTAAAATAAAGCAACGTAACTACATTGTTTATTTAGTTATAATTGATACACATATGGTGTTTTAATGCGACACAATTGCTTGTTTTAATTTTTAAATTAATTAGACACATTTGAATAAATGATTGGACGCATTTATTTTTATTATAATAAACACATAATTACTAAATGTTTTTAGACATGTGTTATAATAGGAATGATTTATTTATATTGGCGTAATTAAATATTCTTAATTACACTTTACTTAAGCTTACTTAGGATAATGCATGCATAGTAGATTGTGCATGAGATACCTAGGAGTTTGCATCCTATTTTAGCACATGGTGTAGGAAAAATTCCACTTTAGGTGGTGGTAGTTGTTATCACATCTCCAATTTATGTGTGAGATCTACTTTTAGTGCACTTATCACATTATCTTCCTCTACATGTTGCACATATTCATTGTGTAGACACCCTAAAATAGAAAGACTTGCGACCTTACATTACAAACACTAATTTTCATCTATTAATTAATGATTTTTTAATCATTAATTAATCATCTATTTTCCTCTAAATTCATTCCCCAAATTATCTAATCAAATCCCCAAAATTAATTAAATAATCAATTTTATTTAATTAATTAACCTTAATTGATTAATCTTCATTAATTAATTAAATTCAATTTCCTAAAGTTAAAATTTAAAGATTTAAACTTTTTAATTAATTCTTCTAATTAAATTAATTTTATTTCTTTCAACAATTCAATTCTAAATCCAAAAAGAATTCAATTATCTCACATGTTGAATACTTTAATTATAAAAATGAATTAAATATTCAATTAAACCCTTTCTTAGTGTTCAAAAAGATAACTCTTAATCAGATCTCTGATTACATGGGTTACTCCACCCACCTCTTCAGTTCTAAAAGGTAACTCCAAATTACCTCTTCAATTCTAAAGGTAGCTCATAATTAGTTGTTTACTTAACTAAACTCTATCTCCTCTCTCCCAGTTGAAGAGGTGGAGTTTACTGATGGTTTCTCCAGTTCCCTATGATCTCAACCATTTATCATCCTATCTCTGGGATTGATCTCAACCGTTTATCTCATTTTCATATTCTATATAATCAACCCTTCATAACCATTTGAAGGATCGAGGATTTCAAGCTCACGTGCGCCATTACTCTGTCAAATTGGTTCAAGCATCAAACCTTCTTGCGATCACATATTTGATATCATATTCTCGATGCTCCCAAGTCATAGACGCTGCCCACACCAATACTGAGCACCACACAAACAACGTTTCAAAAGGAGTAGAGAGAGACAATAGAAGATTTGAGCTTTGTTGGTTTGCAATCATTTGTATTCTTCCTTTATTGCTTGTCATTTTATTGATTCGTAGTTTTGTTCTTAGTAGTTATTTGATTGATTTCCCCCATTGCAAATCGGTGCTACTAACCCCCACTCATTAAACCCGAGATTGTGTGGAGATACATTCAATCTCGCAACATTTTGGTGAACCTAACGTGAATCAAACAACCCAAATATTACTTGCAGAGGACAGACAAATTTTTTTGGCCTTGGACATATGGATGCAGAATTTCTTTTTTATGTTTTTCTCGATATCCTTGTAATTTCAAAATTGCTGGTATTTTACCTCAATTGACGAAAGTTTTCCACAATCTACTGGTTTAATGCCGCAATAGATTTAAGGGTTTCACAATTCTTTTCTATCGTTATTCCAATCTCTGTTTTCTTTCTCTATGCCGCAATTGACTGATCTGTATTTTAATTGATTCTAGTTTTCCGCAATCAACCATAGTTTGCCGTAATCGACCAGAGTTTACCATAATTGACTGATCCTTTCCGCAATCGACAACATCCTGCCGCAGTTAAAAGTGCTTTAGCGCAATTGACAACATACTGCCGCATCTGATAGGAGTTTACCACAATTGACAAAATTATTGCTTATCTGATTCAAATTTATTATTTTTCTATCAAAATCTGATTGTTTTCTCGGTTTCTATGCGGGATTGATCAATGACGAATGGACAAAAGAGTAATTAGATGCATCCCATGTGCTAGAATACTAAGAGCAGCCATAAGAAGGACCACAAATTACCGAACACAAAAAAGAGCCATCTTAGCCATCACAACGGAAGATCAAAGTGAATCGTACAACAAATATCTAGATTCAATCAAAGGTTTCACAGCTAAGTACAAGGTCACAATTAGTCTTAGCGGTCTTAACAATTCTGGAGTTGCGGTTTATTCTTCAATTCTTAATTAGACACTTTTTGGTACTAATCATATTTTTTGATAGCTTGTGGTGAGGAAAAGTTTAACAAAGCAACTAAAATTAACTCCTTTGTCATTTTAGTGCTTTAAAAGAACATTGTATGCCAAACATCACATTTTCAAAATTGGTGCTTAAAATTGATGTGGTGGTTAAGAATTGAACCAAGGCAAACAATCTTTCATTATGGTGCATTAAAATTGAACAAGCAAATAATCACCTACTTTGGGCTTTAAAATTGAACACTTGTGCTTGTATGGGTGATTATCTTAGTTCACATTTCAGTCTTTGGGGTTTAATTGATTAAGCTCGTGTCTTGAGTCATTTGGTGCGCTTGTACAAATTTGTTAGATTAAAAACCTTTATACTTTTTAGAAAGGACTATCTAGGGAATGCACTTCTTCCTTGGAGAATGACCTTAGACCGTTAATCCTTCCGATCGATATATAAATAAGATGTGGACCAAAGTTCCATTTTATATCTAGCCAACCCCGGGTGAGGTGTGTTGATGATAGCTTGGATCGTGTGAATATCCCCAAGTAGCCAACATGGTCAACTAGGCTCTTAAGTGAGTCACACACATACAAACCAATTGGATAGATGCCACAAACCCTACTACAACCTTGTTAAAATAAAGGCCAACCCGATTCACCTCTGAAAAATACCTTATTATAGTGCAAGGGGTTTCATAATTTCCCCCCAAGATTCCCAACATGTGTTCTAGGGTATTGTGTTAGTGAAAGAGTTCTTCACTAGCACGACAACAATATCTGGCAATGACAAAAACACGAGTGCCTACATCGTGGACCTTCATGTCCTAGTAGTGTGACACTTGCTGTGTGAGCTAACAAACATTCAAGCATTGAGCCTATAAAATTGTATTTAAAAGCCAAAATTGCCTTAGATTAATTTGTTTGTCCTTGTATCAAAACCCGTGCTAGATTAAAAAACACATTGTCCATCGTGCTTGTTCTTTGATCAGTCTCCAAAACGCAAAACAAACATCAAAACTGTCAAAATGAGTTCGACGTGTTAAAGTCTAGGGTATCAACATAAAAAATATTCTACAAATAAAAACCTTGTTCCAGAAAATCAATTTTATCAGACAGTGAAACCAATTTGAGATCTTTTTTTAGACTGTCTCCCCTTTGCCGCAATTGCCCGCATCCTGCCGCTATTGACGAAATTGTGCCGCAATCGTCCTATTTATTGCTGCACTTGACCTTTCAATTACCGCACTCGGTGATTTATTACCTCAATCAACCTATCACTTTACTGCAATCGGTGGAGGTTTTCCGCACTTAACCAGAGACTTTTAAAACACCTATTTTTACCTTAAAACCTTGAAAAGACTCCCCATTCTGTGTAAAAGATCAGTATCTATCCCAGAAAAATGTGAAGAACATTGTGTGAATCTCTAAACTTTAAAGATCATCTGTTCTTTGAAAGTACAATTATTTTCCAAACATTGTTACCTTTGAGATCAGGATAAATCAACATCTATCCTTAGAATTACCATTTCCCAAACATAACTCAGACTCTCCTAAAAAGGTTATCCTTTTCTATTTTCTTTATATCACTTGTTTTAGTCACAAAATTTGGACAACATTATGTATCACACACCTTATGGAGGGCCTTACACTAGGTCGAAGGCTAAAACTCAACTTGATGAGTCTTATATCAACTGATTTCCCCCTTGGGAACAAGAGTGAGAGGACGACCCTTTCAAAAATACTAGTCCTTCTCTTTTCATTGAGAATCCCCATAGACCAACATTGTTCCATGATGTCACAAAGGAGGAGCTCGAAGACATAGAGCAAGACACCTATTCCACACAAGTTGTTGATGCTGTTGTAGAGAGAAATACGAAATGTTTCTTAGCCATGTTGATTAAGAAGGGAGTCAAACTCCCTGCCAAATTTAATGTCTCAACCATATGGCCCGAGAACCCTCTCGTAGGTCAAAACACTACTCGACCCTCTCAAATGGAACCTGTGATATCCCAAATATTTCCATCTTTGACTACAATGACATCAACGCAGACTGTGTCCAATCAGACTAGCTCGGCGAATCAAGCTAGCATAATTCTATGACCTTTTCCATCAAGCTATAATTCTATGTCCTCAATCCCACCAACAAGAAAAGATCCTTTTGTGACTGTTCCACTACTACAGTCAGTCCCTGCTAGCCTTGAGCTCAATACCTCACTCCCACTGGGATCCATCTTTGCGGGTCCAAATTTCAGTCAATGCCCATCCAAGGTAACGCCTTTTCTCTTACAAGGACCACAAAAACCCAGCAACAACAACAACCCCAACAACAAACACAACATTATCAATCTTGGGCCAATCAAATGGCCCAATATTAGAATCACATGTTGGGGAACCAATATCAATTCCCAAGGACTAGATCATATGTCTGAACTCAAGGGACACAGAGGCACAACCTCATACCTACTACAATAAAGAGGTACAATGTCCTAAATAATCCTCAATCTCAGAAAAACATGTTAATCCAACAAGTGCAGAGTCTTCAAACACAAATGATGGACATGTAGAATCAAGGGCAAACCAAATCCTACACCGCAGAGGATTTGTACCCATACCCCTTTGATCATTCTTTGCACATGTCTCCGTTTCCCACTCACTTCTCGGTACCCAAATTTGACAAATACAAGGGGAACACCAACCCCATTGAACATATCCAAGAATTATTTGCTAGTTTCATCAAGGTCGCACATGACTAGACATACCTAATTATACTATTCCCACAAAGCTTAGCTAGACCAGCAATGGAATGGTTCTCACACTTAACTCATGGAATTTTGTCTTTGGGTGAGTTGGCCAAAAAATTCATTGCTCACTTCCATCACAACATCGAGTGCAAGGTCAGCATCAAGGACCTCTATGACATAAAAAAAATGGAGAATCCTTTGTAAAATTCCTACAAAGGTGGAGGAACACTATAAATATGATGTACCCGAGCAAGATCTCATAGTCTTGTTTGTTGACAATTTGATTCCAAATATGTCACTTACAACAGAATTGCAGTTGGCTCCTAACTTCAAGCAACTCATCAAATGAGGAGTTCACTGTGAGAAAGACCTTGTCAAATGAGGTATCCTTGTACATTTTACCTAAACAAACACAAACAAAATTGCAACATATAAAGCCAAGTGGTGGAACAAAAACAAAAATGTCACCTGTGATGGTGTCATTGATGTAAAGGCAGTCAACTATGCCCAACCAAAGGTGTCACTACAAGGAGCACCTATGACCAACCCAAAACCCATGGTTCCCACTCAACAAGTGCACACTCAGAATCAACCACCTCTTGTTCAGGCAACAATAGTGTCAAACAATCAACCACAGATACAATGCCCACCACGACTTCCATTTTGAAAATGAGATTACACACCATTGGGGGAGTCAATAGAATCGGCCTTAAGAAAGTTGATACAATCAAATACTATCACTCTTCCTGAAATCAGAGAATACAAACATGGTGTTGTCAAACTGAAGTGGTACAATGATAATGATTTTTGCAAATTTCATCGGGTAAAGGGACACAAAACACCCAACTTCTATCGACTGAAAAATGCCATTCAAGACCTGATTGACACAGGGGTCATTGATGTCACCAATACCCAATCAAAAGGCACCACTGATCATATGATCTTCAATGAAAAATTCCATGATCACAACAAAGGAAAATCCTCTGGGTCTGGTGGACAGTCAAAACAAGTAAACTACACCTATGCCAACAATGAAAACACTATCAACTGCATTAATCCTTCAGATAGCCATGTGAATACTATTACTATCAGAGAGCAAGGTGCTAAATGTGTTGTAACCATGCACCGTATAAAATTTGTCTTGCAAGGAGTGCCTTCTACATCTTCTATACCAGCTAAAAATCAAACAACCTCCAATCCATAGACTAGCCTTGTGGATTAGATAAAGCACACGCCTGCCCAAATATCTTTGTTTAAACTTTTGCACATATCCCCGTAGCACAAGCAAGCCATTGACCAAGCACTTCAAATTATAGTTGTCCCAAGGGACATAACTCCTGAAAGCTTCCAAACCATGGTGAACCACATAGCGGCCAACAAGAATGCGACCTTCACAGACCATGATCTGCCACCACACAAGCCTCTGCACAATGATCCCTTGCAGTTACTCAGCCAGGTTCACAAACACGCAATTCATAGAATCCTCTTTGATGGTGGAGATGGATTAAACATTTGTACTTTGAAAGTAATCAAACACTTGGGGTATTCTGAATCCAGTATTGATCTGACAAGGAGAATCAATATCAGGGCCTATGATGAAGAAGAAAGGTATTCCAAAGGTATTATCATACTACTAGTTTGAGTAGGCCTAGTCATCAAGAGCACCCCATTCCAGATCCTAGATGTAGAATTGTGATACAATATGTTACTGGGAAGACCATGGATCCACGAGATGCAAGATGTACCCTCCACATATCATCAGTGCATCAAATTCCCATACCAAGGATATTGATAATTATTGAAGGAGATCCAATCCCATTCCAATACTGTAATGCCATTAAAAGCAGTATTGACAATCAAGTCCCTTCAAACAAAGAGGCAAGCATCCCTTCCACCTTGAACTCAATTCCCAAAGATGTCACAAGAAGAGCGGGGAAAATATCCATTACTGACAAAGGATGTGGTGAATAGAGCTATGAGGAAGCTTTTACTATCACCAACATTCCTCAAAGCCCAAGGTCATACGACATACCCCAACCTGTAACAATGACTGAAACCCCAAAACCTATTTTGTTTAGGTGTCCATCCACCACCTTTGTTAAGTGGGGAGACATTATGGAAGATAAACCTTTTGATCTAGATATTAACACATGGTTGTATCAAGACCCACAAGACATACTTCAAGCACCCATACCCATGTCAACATATGGAGCCAACTACACAATACTGCAAAAGTTTGGGTGTGATGGTACGATTGGTCTGGGGGAAAGACAACAAGGTCGAATGGAACTTTCTTTACCGCTACCCCAGAGAAATAAGAGAGGGTTAGGCTATGGGAAAAAAAAACCAGTCCTACCACCCAAGACATACCCATTGATCAAGAACAAGTAGCAAAGTTAGACCAAGGGAAAAACATGAAACATGCTTTGATCATCAATATACTCCAATAGTTATTGCCATAAGAAGTGGGAACCACTTACTCCCAATTAACTCTTAACCGATCTATCCAAGAGGACAAGGAAAGTGAGACATACGATGAGTGTTCTGGAAAAAATAATTCTCATGAGTACGAGTGGATATCCATCCACAATTTTGAACCATCAGTCCTAGTCTATTCCCCTTGGTCAGTCAACACTATACACCTTGAGGATATGTTTGACCAATTAACCATAGAGGACCAGCCATGCATCGATAAGCATGTCGATAACAATTTCCTAGGTGGTGCATCCACATCATATTCCTAGTTCATCAGAACCATCACCATTTTCCCATTTCACCAGACACACTCATCCCATCACAAGGACCTTTGTCTAGTACACCGAGAAGTGATAGAAGGGAATCAACAATGACATCCTGATATAGATCTCCTTGAAAATGATGAGGCTATCGCAGACTTCATGAGACTTAGAGAAGGAATGTCATTAGGGGACCACAAGTAAGGTTTCTCTATTGACCTAGACAGATCAGCATATTTCAGGGAGGAAGATCCTCTTTCTAGTCAAAAAAGAAAAATAAAAAGAAAAAATAATAGTTAGTAAGTGAAAATTGCAAGGCGCTTTCTGATACAAAAAATGACAAAAAGACAAAAAAAGACGTATCTTCTAGTGAAAACCTCACTGAGGTGCTAGAAGATGGAGAACAGTACCTCCTCCCCTTGACAGAGGTAAAGTGAGCATTGCTAGCTAAGGAAATGGAAGAAGACAACCTAGGTGATGACAAGAATCGAAGGAATATCAAATGGAAAAATCACTCACTCCAGAGGAACAAGATAAATTCACTAGCTTCTTCAAAGAAAGGAAAATCAAATTTACATGGTCCTACTCAGACATGCCAGGCCTAGATCCGACACTTGTGTTGCATCACTTACCACTATTTCCAAATGCTAAACCTGTCAGGAAAAAGTTGAGAAAGATGTACCCACATGTTGCATTACTAGTCAAAGCAGAGCTGAAGAAACTCCTAGATGCTGGATTCATATGACCAATCCCCTATGCAGACTAGATATCTAATATGGTGCCAGTAACCAAGCATAGTAGTCAGATCCACATTTGCACATATTTTAGATATCTAAACAAAGCTTGTACCAAGGATGACTTTTCTTTACCGAATATCAACATGATAGTAGATCACACAACAGGACATTAGATGCTATCACTTATGGATGGATTTTTAGAATATAATCAAATAAGGATTTCACAAGAAGACCAACAAAAAAATGCTTTCACATGCACCTGGGGCACTTAGTGTTGGAATGTCATGCCAGTTGGTCTAAAAAATGTGGGAGCAACATATCAAAGGGCCATGACAACGATCTTCCATGATCTCATTTACAAAAAAATGGAAGACTATGTCGACGACATACTTGCCAAGTCAATACTCAGAAAAGATCATCTACAAGTGTTGGGACCCATATTTGATAGAATGAAAGAATACGAAGTCTGAATAAATCCAAAAAAGTGTGCATTCAGGGTCACCGCAAGGAAGCTCTTGGAATTCATTATGTCACATTGAGGCATAGAGGTAGACCTAGATAAAGTCAAAGAAATACTGGACATGCCACCACTGACTAATCTAAGGCAACTAAGGGGTTTACAAGGCAGGCTTCAATCCATCAGGTGCTTTATATCCCAATTAGCAGACAAGTGCCATTCATTCCAACATCTACTACACAAGGATGTAACATTCATATGGACAGAATAATGCAAGCAAGCATTCCAAATATTCAAGGACTATCTACTAAAGTCTCCCATATTGGTGCCACCCGTTCAAGGCAGGCCACTACTTCCATACATCTTAAAAATTGAGTCAACATTAGGAGTACTCTTAGCACAACATGATGACCAAGGTAAGGAGAGATATGTATACTATCTTAGTAGAACTTTGGTAGGATGTGAGCTCAACTATTCACCAATTGAAAAATCATGCCTCACAGTAGTCTTTTCTTCCTAGAAGCTGAGACATTACACGCTGAGCCATCAAGCCAAGCTAATAGCACACATTGACCCCTTGAAGTATTTACTGAGAAAATCAGCACTGACAGGATGTCTCACTAAATGGGTGATGATCCTAAGAGAATTTGGTCTAGAATACGTGGACCTAAAAGCTATCAAAGGGCAATTCATTGTGGTTCAACTTGTAGAGGCATCCATACAGGATCATCAGCCTATAATATTTGACTTTCTAGATGAGTCTATTCTTACAGTACAACTGGCCATAGAGCTTTGGCAACTATAATTTGATGGATCATGCACAAACCATGGTGCAAGAGAAGGGATAGTACTCATTACCCCAAATAATGATGTAATTCCAAAAATTTCATACTCAAATTTCCATGCACAAAAAAAATAGTCGAGTACGAAGCTTTAGTCATCAGAGTAAAGACAACTATACAATGGAGAATCAAGAACCTCAAAGTCTATGGTGATTCACAATTAGTCATCATCCAAGTAAACAATGACTATATGAAAAAAGATGAGAAGCTAATCCCATATAGAGAGCAGATGGACAAGTTGTGCGCTAAATTCCATTTCATCATATTCAAGAAAGTACCAAGAGTTCAAAACAAAGCAGCAGATGTGATGGCTACCATAGCATCCTTGATCGATATGCCAAGCAGCGAGACGAGATTTAAATTTTTGGTAGAGCAACTCATGATACCAGCACATCAAGCACCAATCACATTATCAGTGTGTATCCTTGTTGGTCCTGAAACCCCATGATACCATGACGTGTTCAATTACCTCCAAAGTAGTGTCCTACCTCTTGACTTGTCTAGGAACCAAAATAAGTCCCTCATCTACCAAGCCTCTAGGTACACCCTTATCTATAGTACTCTGTAAGATCTAAAATGTAGGGTTACCAAAATGTAACATAAGAGATATTACATTTAAGAATTTGTTTATGGATGATATAGGTTATGTTAATGAATATGTGTGCAAGGATGGTAGGATTGTTCTCTTAATCCCAAATTTCTTAAAGGGAAGATCCAAATTGATTAACCCTAAAGAAAGGATCAATGTATAAGTGAATCAACCTATTAAGGATATGGATTAAAGAGAGAAACCCTAATTCCCATTTTATAGAAGAGAGTATGTGTGATAGATTTAATAACTTTAATTGAAATGAATAGGAGAAAAGTACTAACCTTGAGATGTTGTAGATCTAAAGAATTCTATTTTCTGAAGCATGTGTTGAGTTTCTGGAAAATATGAGGGCGGATCTAGAATAGAAATGCAGAGATGAACAAAACCCATAAATATTTTTCTATTTCTGACACAGTTCCAATTTGTATGCTCAAGTCAATGTCACCATTGACCCAGAATTTCCAATTCCGACCTAGGGCAGAATTGACCTAAAAAGTCTCAGACTGAAATTCTATTTTCGGATCTTGAAAGTTTTCCGAAAAGGGTATCCGAATCTCCATCCCAATCAGTTGTTCCGAATCAGTTCCTGCAATAAAAATGGTTTTGTTTGTTGTGGGGAGGGGTTTGCCTTAGTCAAACCCTGATTTAGGAATTAACCTTGAAATCAATAATTGAAATAAAGAAATCTAGCAAGTAGTAGAAGTAAATCTAACAATGAAGCTATGATATTCAAATAGATATGCAAGTGTATTTCGAATGTAAACAAGTATATAAATATGAAAGTTTGGAATCAATTAGAAACCATAAACCTTCATGATTGTATGCTTGGAATCCACCTTGAAGAGAGAATGAATGAGTGTTGAGGATGCACAAAGGATATTCAAGGTAGATCACACCACCATGATGGATAGATCTAGGGTTTGAATGATGAATCTTGAATGCTAGAATCAAATCCCTTCAAAGGATTGAAAGCTTGAATCCTTGATCTTCAATGGAGAACTTGAATGCTTGAGAGGAAGACTTGAACACTTTGAAAGTTTGAAAACATGTAGAATAATGGATGCTTGAACTTTTTTCTTGATTATAGTTGTTCTTCACCTAGAGCTTGAGATTATCCTTCTTATCACTTAGTTGATGGTTCTTGTGGTTTTATTGATGGTTCTTGTGGTTAGAGAAAATGAGAGGAGAAAGCTTCCTTTTATATGAAACTAGGGCACAATATTATAGAGAGGTCGACATAGGAGAATTAAATTCCAATTAGACCCATTCCCCTAGAAGAGGACCTATATTAAATATAATTTAAGAATCGTCTCTTCGAAACCCAAAACAGCCAACCCGGAAGCACGAAATGAATTTTTTGATGACCTCCAGTAGCTGACTGACTTCCAAATTTGAAAGGGGGACCCAAGTCAAGGTCAAGTCAACCTTGACCCAGTGAGTCAGAACCCCTGGAAAATATGCCAGATGGGATGGATGGTGCCCGGAGAGGCCCAATCAGGTCCTAAACAGGCACAGAAGTAAGAGAGGATGCAAAAATGAGGGGACAATATGATAGTGGTAAAAAACACCCCATAAGGAGGGCTAAACATTCTTAACATGGAAGTGCTTCCATTTTATGATGATACATACTCTATATAGAATAATTCTAGATGGAATTCTATTACGATGTCTCACTTCCACTGAATCCCATAGAGCTTTGTACGAGGTACATGAAGGAATTTGTGGAACCCACGCAGGTGGCAATATCTTAGAAAAGAAGATCATCTGAATGGGATACTACTAGCCAACAATAGAGACATATGCCAACAAGTATGTAAAAAGGTGTATACAATGTCAGATTCATGGAGACCTCATCCATGCACCAACCCAAGAACTCAACCTGATCACTTCACCATGGCCATTTTCTAAATGGGGATTTGACCTATTGGATAAGAATACACCAACCTTGTCTAATGGACACAAGTACATCATTACAACAACATATTACTTCACTAAATGGTTGGAAGCCATTCCTCTCACCTACATCATGGGAAAGTAGATCTCCATGTTCATACTCAACAACATCATCTGTCGATATGGAATTCCTCAAACCATACTAATAGATCACGGTACACCATTGAAAAATTAGGATGTTGAAGATATTTGTGAACAGTTCCACATCAAACAAGGTTTCTCTTAATTTTATTATCCCCAAGGGAATGACCAAGCTGAAGCAACAAACAAAACTATACTGAAAAATATTAAAGAAAATAGTCAAAGAATCAGGACGAGACTGGCATTTACAGCTTAGTCCAGCACTATGGGCATACAGAACTAGTGTGAGAACACCTACATGAGCAACTCCTTTCTCACTAGTATATGGATCAGTGGCAGTCCTACCCCTTGAAGTGGAAATACCATCCTTGAGAATATCATTGAAGAACTTCATTTCAGATGAAGACTACAGAGTAGCAAGGATCAGTGAACTAGAACTATTAGATGAAAGAAGACAAAATGCACTCAACCACTTACAAGGATATCCAAATCACCTTAGAAGAAACTATCAAAAGAAGGTGAGGCTATGAACCTTTGAGGTAGGATACCTCATCCCTATGGAGAATCAAAAGAACCAAGCAGACAAAGTGAAACTAGGAAAGTTTGAGCCTAACTGGCTAGGACCTTATGTCATTGTCACATCTTGCAATAGTGGGGCATACTAACTAGAAACACCAGAAGGAGATCAAATCCTAGGATACATAAACAAAATGAAACTCAAGAGGTTCTATGCTTGAGGTCTCAAAGTTAAGACACTTATCTACAGTTCTAGAAAATACCCAAAAAATAAAAAAATACAAAAGGTTACCTTGGTGAAAACCTGACAAACAGGCACCTTGGCGACAACAAAAAAAGAAGAAAGTAAAGATAAATAGAATCGCTCTCTCAGTGAAAACTTGGAAAACAGACACTATTGAGCAGGTACCTTGGTGAAAACCTGACAAACAGACGCCAAGTATTCATATCTAGCTTCACCATCAATCACAAAGACAAAGCTTGAGCACCCCGCATGCAAGACTGTCTGCCCAAGCTATTTTTAGAAGCACAATCCCCTCTGAGCATCAACACTTATGAATGGTTTGTACTGGTCCACCATACTAGGGGGAAATTCTAAAAGTCCTAAAAAAATCCCTAAAAATGTAAAAACTCATCAAAAGCCTAAAAAGATCAAAATGTCCTAAAAAAATCAATCTTCATAAAAACAATCAGAAAATTGCAAAATCTCAAAGCAATAAAACCAGCTTGGTTATCAACACAGGAAAAAGGGCAATCAAGCCAAATCAATCAATGTAAAAATCATGAGCTTTGCGATTTAGGAATGAGCCCATATGACACAACTTTATCAGCTATCCAATCTATCAGCAAGAAAACTGGCAATCAAGCCAATCAATCAATGTCAAAACCATGAGCTTTGCGAATCAATATTGGACCCATATGACACAACTTTATCAACTATCAAATTCAATCAATCAATCAGTCAACCAATCAAATTAGTCATCTTACACAGTGATGGATACACTCAAAACTAGAAAAATTAGTCTTATATGAGTCATCTATTACTAAAACCAGACACAATCAAGCATAAGAGAATCAAACCAATCAAGAAAATCAAGCTAAATCAAGGAACAATAAACTATTGACTAGGTCAGTTGTCAGTCAAATGTCAGTCTATCTTTCATGGTTATGTTCTTATACTACTCCAGGATCCACCATGTAAGGAGAGTAGCTATGATAGATCATGACCTTATTTTCTTTGATTGCTATTTGTGGAATGTTTCATTTTGATTCTGGGGAAATGAGGATTTATGATAAATGTGGTAGGCACTGCCACTTATCTGGTAGCCATGTAGTTCCATGATCCAAGCTTAACCCTGGGAAAGAATTGGACAAACCTTCTTTGTTATCTTCTTGTTCCTAGCAATAAAATCATAGCGGTATCCAGATGGTCTGTATCTGGGTGCATTGGATTTCTATCTTGTTTTTTCCCTTTTTCAGATTGTTCAAAGAGAATAGCGGTATCTAGATGGTCAATATATGGGTGTATTTGGTTCTCTTTCTTTTCAAAATTAGAGATCATAGCAGTATCTAGATGGTCAATATCTGGGTGCATTTGTATCTCTTTCTTTTCAAATTAGGGAATATAGCGGTATCCAGATGGTCAATATCTGGGAGCATTTGGTTCTCTTTCTATTAAATCTCTCTACTCCTTCCAGTTATCAAGAGATCATAGTGGTATCTAGGTGAGAAATATATAGGTACATTGGATGCTCTTTGATTTTCATAATAAGGTGCAATGATGAAAAAATTGGAAACATGGCAGCGACTTGGGTAACGTATCCTATCTATCATTCTAAATCTATCAATCAATTCCAGAGATAATTTCCCATTAATTTTCTTCTAACTAACACATGCATTACTAAGATATTTTGTGCATAAGTAGATTGCATTCATTCATTTATTTGCATAAGAAAGACAATAGAAAACAAACCATAATAATACATAGTAATCATAAACAATTGCATCCATAAACATCATCATATAAACATGCATATCATAAAGCACCATCCTTCATACATATGTCAGTATCATAGGAAAGAAATTCATACATCTAAGAGTCTACATATATAGAAACAAATTGCATAAAAATTTCATCATAAAAGCATCATCATGTAGAAACCATACATATAGTGAGTAAAAAACTACACATCATAATAGAATCATAAGCTACATCTCATATAGATCTCAATATCTAAGTACAATGACCGGTCACAAGTTCAAACAAAAAGAAGGTGATCAACATGTATATCAATAAATATCAGTATGTCAAGATACAATCATCGATACAACCTTAGAGTATATCAATGGAACATCACTACAAAAATGGTACAGTGTGATACAAATACAAAATCATCAGAGTCAACATGAACTACCCCTACCCTTTCCGCCAGGTGTATGGTGGGTGGTATATCAGGTGTAGTTCTCTACTGAGGACTAGAAGCTCCTATACCACTACCCTGGGACCTCTAGGCCCTACTAGACCTCTATGATGTTGTATAACTTGGCACTTGCTAAGTTGAAGGAAAAATACCCTCATAATGGCACCAACAATAGTCAATCTCTATCTAGGCCTCACACCCCGATCTCCAGAACCGATCTAGCACCTCCCAGTGAGACACATCCTGTACACTATCCAAATAGTCCCTCACATATGCTCAAGCCTATCTCTCCTTGGCCTCATCTACAGTTTCCATATCCTTTGCTGCTATCACCCTACTCTCCAATTTAGTAGTTCGTACCTCAGATGTAGTCAACCTAGCCTACAAATCAGATATCTGCTATGTAAGCGTCTCCATCTCTGATGGATCATCGTCCATGCCACCCATAGCAACATCCATCTCCCTCTCCTCACCCCTATGACCCAAACCCTACTCTCCAGTACCCCACACAACCCATTATTCATCACTACTCTCACTACCACTAGTACTGCTACCAGTAATACTACTCATAGAGGATGAGCTCATAACCACCTCCTCAATATCCATATCTATAATCTCCAAATCCTCTGCCACTACCCTCTCCTCTACCCTCTCTAATAATACAACACTAGTGCAAGGACACACTCTCCTGACCAACTGGGGTTCCTCCTCCTCTAAACCCTCCTCCTCCTCTAGGATGACACCCAACCCAACCTGACTGCCGATGCCATGACCACCCCTCATCCTCACCCTCCCACCAAAACCACCAGGCCCAAGACCATCTCCATCATTTCCATCATCTCTACCATATCCTCCATCCCTCACACCATCGTGACCTCCATCCCATCCTCCATCATGACCACCAACTCAACCTTCATCCCTACCTCCAGCCCTCCCACCATCTCATAGTCCATCCCTCCCTCCATCTTGTCCTCCATCCCTCCCTTCGTCTTGTCCTGCATATCTCCCTCATCTCTATCTCTGCCGACGCCTCCTCATAATGGCCCCAACTACAGGACAAGACACATCAATGAGAGAAACAAGTCAGGACTACTGCCACCATGCATCATATTGTGGGGTAGTGCCTACAAAGAGAACAAGTTCAAAACATCAGTATCACATAGATGATAAGCATAAGTGACAAATCAAAAATATCTACTTCTAAGAGAGCATGAAAAAAGAGATAACATAAAGCATGGGAAAATCAAAACATATACCTGCATCCACAGTGGCTGATCACCATGTCCATGCAATAGGAAGCAGACCCATGAACTCTGTCCTTGCAACATCTAGAGAAATGACGACACCCCAAAGAGTAATAGCCCTCGATTGATGATCAAATTAGGTATACAAATCAGAGACATCCTGCCTCTCGCCGAACTAATGCAACACCCTATTGGTGTTATGGAAATCAATCATGTGCATGTGGTGACTAACATGACCAATCAAAAATATCCTCTGACGAGATAAGGGAAGTTGTGCATCCTCCCCATCCCACATAGGATAGTCCCTATAAGGCCTCCAAATAAATTAAAACATCATATCCAACTACTTCTGCTAGTACATCAGATGTCCCTTATGGGACTGCACAATAGCTCCATCATACATGAATACATATGGCCTCCTCAGAGGAAGATCATGGGCACCTAAGGGCCTACAGATCGCAATATGCTCCCAAGCCCAGATCTATAAGAGAGTAGCTCCATATCCAAGAGACTTACCATAAAGGTAAGCCACATAAAACATATGGAAGTACATGTGGCCTATCATACAGGGACCCCAAGCATATATAGTATGATCTCTAACCATACCCTGTAAGAAAACACCAAAAAAAATAGAGAATCCATGCTGGAAACAATCGGGACACAATATCCCAAATATCAAACTACCTAACAAAGTAGATAACCTGTCTAAACCCATGCCAAACGTAGCCCATGGGATATCATAAGGACCAGACATGCCCATCTAATCCTGGGGAAAACCAGATAGCTCAGACAAAGTGGTAATACCAAGGTCTCGATCATACTCTATAAGGTTTCCCTGGATGGGAATATGAAGGATGCGATACAAATCCTCCAAAGTGACAGTACACTCTCCAATCGACAATTGAAAAGTACAAGTATTAGAATGCCATCGCTCCAAGAGAGTAGAGATCAGACCCCTATTGGTCATGATCTCTGGCATGTAAAAAATCTAGCATAAACCAATTTGACAGAGAACATCTCTCTGCCTCAAAAAACTGGAAACATAATACTAACCCAACAGGTCTAGACTCTTGACAACGCAGAATAGTCCCGATCAACTGCAAAACATCAGGAAAGCCAATCATTAGAATCAGGTCAAAATAGGAGTATCAGATAAATACAAGTACATGCTATAAAGTATAAACAAAGCAATTGCAGCATTCCTAAGCCAAATATGACACTTTTCTACCGACTGCGGCATTCGATGAGAAATTGCAACATTTTTTCAGCAAATGCAATAATAAACCTGACATTTGCGGTACTCTTATCGATTGCAAAACACAATCGGAAATTGTGGCAAAATTGCAGCTTATTGCGACAACCCAATTTTTTTTCTTTCAAAAAACCAACTTTTTTGAAATGCAATAAATGAAAGCATTAATTACACAAGGACTAAACTACTCATTGGACGTCCTACACCAACTAGACAATGAAAGGTCCAGACCCGATCATAAATGTGTGTGACTCCAAGAAGGCCTGCCATAGCTCAAAAAAACACATAAAGAAAAGAAATCTAAGAACAAACTCACCCGATGATCCAGAGCTCCGAGAGTACAAAGTGACAAATGAATGGCTCTCCAAGCTATTTATAAGGGTTCCAAAAACCCTAATTCCTCCAGGACCTCAATTTTATTGTCCTAGACCCTGTAAAATTCAACAATTTGTATCAGGAACATATTCATGTATTTTCACAAATAGTAAGATACCCAGATTAGCAATTTACAGTTTCAAAAAATTAACACTCATGTCGCGACATTTCGCTCAAATTTGTTGAGGGGGCATAAAGACACCTTCTACCGTCGGGGCAGGATAAAAAATAGAGAATCTTTGACACAATGCGACAAGCCACAATGCATCAAAGAGGGGCAAATGTAGACACCCTAAAATGGATAGGCTTGCAACCTTACATTACAAACACTAATTTTCATCTATTAATTAATGGGTTTTTAATCATTAATTAATCATGTATTTTCCTCTAAATTCATTCGTTAAATCATCTAATCAAATCCCCAAAATTAATTAAATAATCAATTTTAGTTAATTAATTAACCTTAATTGATTAATCTTCATTAATTAATTAAATTCAATTTCCTAAAGTTTAAATTTAAAGATTTAAACTTATTAATTAATTCTTCTAATTAAATGAATTTCAATTAAATTAATTTAATTTCTTTCAACAATTCAATTCTAAATCCAAAAAGAATTCAATTATCTCACATGTTGAATACTTTAATTATAAAAATGAATTAAATATTCAATTAAATCCTTTCTTGGTGTTCAAAATGATAACTCTTAATTAGATCTCTAATTACATGGGTTACTCCACCCACCTCTTCAGTTAAAAAATGTAACTCCGAATTACCTCTTCAATTCTAAAGGTAACTCATAATTAGCTGTTTAGTTAACTAAACTCTATCTCCTCTCTCCCAATTGAAGATGTGGAGTTTAGTTATGGTTTCTCCAGTTCCCTTTGATCTCAACCATTCATCCTCCTATCTCTGGGATTGATCTCAACCATTCATATCATTTTCATATTCTATATAATCAACCCTTCATAACCATTTGAAGGATCTAGGATTTTAATCTCACATGCGCCATTACTCTATTAGATTGGTTTAAGCATCAATCATTCTTGCGATCACATATTTGATATCATATTCTCGACGCTCCCAAGTCATAGACGCTACCCACACCAATATTGAGCACCACACAAACACCGTTTAAAAAGGAGTAGAGAGAGACAATAAAAGATTCAAGATTTGTTGGTTTGTATTCATTTGTATTCCTCCTTTATTTCTTGTCACTTTATTGATTTGTAGTTTCATTCTTAGTAGTTATTTGATTTATTTCACCCATTGCAAATTGGTACTACTAACCCTCACTCGTTAAACCCAAGATTATGTGGAGATAGATTCAATCCCGCGATACATTGCATAATGGATAATGATCCACCTTTGGTGGACATGTGATTCCACTTTGTGTGGGTAATAAGCTATCTTCTCCTTATCATGGTCTCTTATTGCCTTTCCTATATAAGAAGGCATATCTACATTGTAAATTCAATTCATTCTAGTTGATTGAATCCATCATATTTTGATCCAATTGATCATATTGATGAGAATACAATTTATTCTTGTCCATCTAATCTCTTGTTTGTGCTATTCATTAGGCTTCTAGATCTTGATATATTATCTTGGAAATTTTTTACATGGTTTCAGAGTCATTGGAGCGTCCACTATATAGCCTTTGGAGAGATCTTTCTTCATTCGTTGGATGACTTGTATTTAGATCCAGGGAACAACATTTTGTGTAAGCATCTACAGAAAGATTAGACCTCACCATTGTGTTCGAGAGGCTCTTCTGACAAATTTTGACTATAAATTTGCCTATTTTTGGTAAAAGTCAATTTTAAGGAATTTTTTTTTTGCACAAGCGAGCAATACAGCCTGCCTGCGCAATGATGATATGATTTTGAGTTATCTTTTATTAATTTCCTATGTTTTTAGTTAATTTATAGTTTTTTATTTGTTTCAGTGTGTCTATTTTTTGACATTTTTTATTGGAAAATTTTTGGTTTCGGGTCGAACCCATGCTTGTGTTTTATGTCAGTGTTTCCATAGAGCACAAATAATACAAATACCAAAAGGTCAGATTTGTACAGTACAGATCGATAGAGAACACAATGTATGGGGTTAGCACTTTTGACAAGTGATTTACAACTATTCGCAAGCACTAGATCTTACCAAATGCTTTGTATCTCATTGTATAATTTTTATATATAAAAATTTCAATCCCTCTATCCCATCAATGTAGGATAATTCCCAATGAATGTAATAAAAATTGCGCAACAAATTGGTCGAAAAGTATTAGTCGGTGTCACACATTTTTTTGACAGTTATATCGGCCACTATCAGCAATAATCGAATACTCAACAAGCATAAAAAATCCACCCTTGACTTCTCTACACCGTAGTTGGCGTGCATTTGATTTTAAAGAATGCAAATCATCCTTGCACAGTCAATGTGGGACTAAAGTCCCTACTCCACCACTCCTCACGACAACCACCTTAGGCGATGCCTTCTCTGGCCACCGATCTTCCACATGACACCCAAACACGTGGACCTATTAGAAGATAGTGGGTGATACATAAGCGTATGAACCTAACACTCATCTACCTACATTAGCATCTATAAGATGATGTCATTATTCTACACAATTAAAATTGATAATCTTTTGCACGTCATTTTGGGGGTTATTGTTTTTTTCTTGATGACCATCTAGCCATCAAATTTAAGTACAAAATATTTCTACAATGATCGTTTTACCAACAAATATAACCCTATATATTGCTGACATCATTAGTTTTTTGAAAAATTTGGACCCCTCACCATTTGCAGTCCAACTTTGGAGGGCCATAACTTGGTCATATAGACTCCTTTTTGACTGTATTTTTTTATTCTGTTGGGTAGAATCTCCTCAATTTTTTAGTGGTGGTGTTAGTTTCTAGTTTTGGTGGACAATTTTTTTCTTCAGAAATCTCAGTTTTTGGTGAATCTTCCTTTTTAATCCTTAGTTTTGCAACTTTAGAGGCTTTGTTCAGGCTCATACAAACACATTTTTAGGTGCCATTTTATTTTGAAAGTACATAATTTTTTGTGCACTTTTTAGATATGCTATTAGTTTATAGCATTATTTTGGAGAAAATACCACTTTTAGATCTATGTCTTTTTTGGCCACTTTTGATCATTATAATGCTAGGATTTCAGTTCGACCCTTAGCAATAATTATCTTGAGTATGATTTGGCCTCAATAAGGAAGTTGTAAATATGAAAATTAGAAGTCCACTTAGCTCTTATTTGGCAAGTGTCAGTTGTACACACACTATATATAAAGTGGTGAAATCATTCTTTTTAGAGGGGGTTATTTGATTGAGTGCGTTTGTTGATCTCATTTTGTGATGTGAGAAGTGTATCATTGATGTAATCATGGGGATAGAAACACATCCTGTTGTAATAAATTTTAGTGGGGGGAATTATGAGTCATGGGAAAAAGGAATTATCACACATTGTAGATGGATTAATCTCTTGCCTCATCTTTATGGACCCATCCCTAAGCCAAATTTATAGTGTAATCAAGGCATTTGGGAAGATAAGAATGATCATATCAGATATTTGATTTATGAAAACATCATTTCATTTATTTTCTATGAAATCTGCCCCAAGATCAACTGTATTCAATGCCCATGCACAATTTGGATCATTATTTGGGAGCATTTTGAAGATTCTCATGTTCATCTATTCCTTATTGATCCTATTGCAGATTGCCTCATTCCACTTGATGATGAAGACAATATTCCCTTTTATGATGCTACCTTAAGGAAGATGTCTTGGTATATTTATGATCTAGAACCTCCAATTGAAGCTCCTACTTCTCTAGTTGAGATCACACATTCATCTCTTGTTGGTGATTCTTGTGAGTCATTGCAAGAGGTATCTATTTATCTTCCTGATTGGGATTCCTATTTTCCAAATGTTGTAGGTTTTTGTGGAGTCCTACATTTTATATTTGGGAGACATTATTGATTCTATTCATCTTCTCTTTGATGAAGATGATCCGTCTTCAGTTGTTGTGAGGGAATACTCTAACCCTCTTCTTCATACTCTGCATGATGATCCTTCACATTTTGATATGATTGTGGATCCTTTGATAAAACATTTGGAGGAGGTCTCTTTATATTCAGATGAGACATTTGAGTCTTTAGAGCTTGTTCACAATCAGTTAGCATTGGTTCCTTTCTTTCCACCATCTACTATGATTGGGTATGATCCTATTTGGTTTGTGGAATCTTCATCATTCAAGGACATGGTAACACATGAGAAGTTTTCAGAGACATCATCATCATACTTCATTTGGATTTCACTTCCTAATTCCTATCTAGAATGAGAAGCATTCCTACATCTATACATGGTATATCTTCTTCCCAAGGGGATATATGTTGTTTATAGGTATTGGATTATATTTTTCCTTCAAACACTCATTATCCTTGCTGTAAAATATTTATTACTGGGGAACTATGTTGTCTCCTTATTTCCTTCATATGGGGGATACTTGATTGTATATACATGATGTATGTAGTTTTGGGGGGTCTTGAATCCTCCACCCATCCATGTATCTGGTGTTTTTCCATCTCTCTTTTTGGGGGGAATTTTTTCCCATGAGGTTTTCTCCCTTTCTCCGCTTTATGAGAGATTGCATTGCATTGCATTTTCATATTGTACATGGGTACCTAAAATCTCCTATTCATTGTGACCCATCTTACATTGTGAGTTTAAGTGCATTTCCTTAAGTTTTACTTAAGGGAGGTGTTTGTTTAATTAAATATTCTTAATTATACTTTACTTAATATTACTTAGGATAATGCATACATAGTAGTTTGTGCATGAGACATTTAGCAGTTTGCATCCTATTTTAGCACATGGTGTAGGAGAAATTCCACTTTAGGTGGTGATAGGTATCATCACAATTCTACCTTATGTGTGAGATAAACCTTTAGTGCACTTATGATATTATCACCATCCACATGTTGTACATACTTCATTATATAATGAAGGATGATCCACCTTTGGTGGAAATGTGATTCCACCTTGTGTGTGTGATAAGATATCTTCTCCTTATTATGCCATTTTATTGCCTTGCCTATAAGAAAACATATCTACATTTTAAATTCAATTCATTCAAGTTGATTGAATCCATCATATTTTGATCTAGTTGATCATATTGATGAGAATACAATTTATTCTTGTCCATCTTATCTCTCTTGTTTGTGCTATTCATTGGGCTCTAGATCTTGGCATATTGCCTTAGGAAATATTTTAAAATTTGCATCTTATATTAATATGATTTGCATTATGATTGAATATGTGATTACATCTGCATGTTTAGATACAAGAATCAATACTCATCACTTAGGAGAATCATCCCAAGACGCTTGTGTATAGGAATAGACTAGATCAGGAGGAGCATGACCACCTAGAGACCTTGAGATTTCTTCATATGACCTTTATGCCTGAGATTATGACTAATAGGGGCCTTATTACTGCATTGTGTGAGAGGTGACACTCTGAGACTTCTTCTTTCCACTTACTGATGGGGGAGTGCACTATTACCATAGAGGATTTTTATAGCCCCGAGACTTCATATTCAAGGGGACAGGGTTGTGTATGCACTACAAGAAGGTCAAAGGACATTGAGTGAGTTTTTTTGAGGTCCCTAAGGTTGACTTGGGAATTATGAATTATGAGATTACTTAGAGAGACAAGGTAGATTACTATGAAGAATGTATTGGTATACTTTGTGGGATAGTGGCAGGGATACTAGTTTCAGACAGGAGGGTCCATCAATTTCCTATGGGCTGGGGGGTTGTGATTTCAAAGATGTGGATAGAGAGTTAGGTGTATGCATGGGCTCCTTGTGTTCTTTCTATGTTATAATTTCATATGCATGAAATTGCATACCATGATGCATAGTCCTTGGGGCATGGGTTGACTTTTCTATAGGTTTGGGCTTGGGAGCATATAGTCGTATGCAGACCCATTTTTGATAGACAACCATTACACCCAAGAAAACCTTACATATATTATTATGAGGAAGTTGTACAATGGTAGGTAGGACACACTAGATATTGGAGGCACTAGTTTGACATTTTGAGAGAGTTTACCTAGAGGCTGTATATTGGATGCAAAGTGTGGGATGGAGAGGAGGCTCATCTATATTTTTTTGCATAGGAGAGGTGTCTGATAGTGAGGATCACATAGACATAGAGTATTATCGATATACCTACCAGACAGGGTTCTCTGATGGTTTGGTGAGAGATAGGATGTACCTACAGGTTCTGCAAAGTTTTCACAGTGTCATAGGGATGTGTCTAGATGGGGGCTGATTATTCCTATGGTGACAACAATGACACAATATGATGGATTGGATCATTGGATATGAGCTTGGGAATCATAGGTTGTAAATATAGGGACTAAAGTAGACTATGATGCATGGTGGGCATTACATATACATGTACCCTTGAAATATCTAGGAGTACCAATGCCGATTGAAATGACTTAGCGAAGTAGACAATTGTAGACGAGGATGGGGATAAAAGGATGAGGAAGACATAGGGGTTGGCATAATGGAGGGAGTTGGAGATGTGGTTGGGGGAGAGTAGGCATAGATGGTGGGAGAGGGGGTAGGGATGGGGGGACAAGAGGTAAGGATGTGGATCAGGGAGAGGATGG
This sequence comes from Thuja plicata, assembly GCA_018584345.1. Taxonomy (NCBI): domain Eukaryota; kingdom Viridiplantae; phylum Streptophyta; class Pinopsida; order Cupressales; family Cupressaceae; genus Thuja; species Thuja plicata. Next base: position 1,982,162 of record MU227548.1, read on the forward strand.
GAGAGGAGGTGGTATAATAGAAATAGGTTCCCTGGTGGTTGTATTAGTAATTGAACCATCAGATAGAGGATATGAGGGCATGAGCATTGGAGGGGATGATATGGGAGGAGAGGAGCCGATGGAGGAGGAGGTATATGTGACAGGGAGTATCTTAGAGAGTGAATCTAGTTCATACGAGTCTATTTCATTATCAAAGGATTAGGAGGAGGATGACGATGAAATGGAGGAGGAGGATACCAAATTGATGAGGTGGCCATAAGAATTTTTGAGAAGACTAGGGATGCATTGTAGGACATACCCATAGATTGAAATGTGGTATATATTCTTGAGGTTCATGAAGTGATAGGATATATGGGTGTTATGAATGACAAGATCAAGCACCTGGAGGAGATGTTAGATCCCATAGAGACCATGGAAATGTAGGAAGAGGTGAGGGAAGTGGTGGTGGAGGGTAGGGCTTCAACCCTTGATTTAGAGAGACACTTTTTGTCAGGAAGGATTTGTGGGATTAAGGGCATGATAGGGAGAGAGATGAGGCCACAACTAGGGCACAAATAGTAGAGGATAGGGCTAGAGGAGCAGAGAAAGAGACACGAGATGTTATTGCAGGCATATAAAATTTATCTATCAGAAATGCTATTAGGTAGGTGAGGGAGGCAAGACAAGAGATACAATAATGATGGGGGCACTATGAGAGTATGTTCCCTCCTGAGAAAAGAGTTCCCCATTACACAACATCTCAAAGGTCACAAATATCTCAAAGAAGTAGGGTCATAGTACAATCGATGAGGCCACCACATATAGATTCCAGTGCACCTGCCACTCAGGCGAAGGAAAAACCTTCCACAGCTGCCGAGTCTAGACCTATTATATTAGAGGGAGGGGAAAACTACTAGTTGAAACTATTGTATTGATAGAAATATTTTGCATATATTTCGCAAGCTCATGTTAGATAGACATCATGAAATTGTGTGTGTGTGTGTGTGTGTGTGTGTATAGGACATGCATTTTTGGTAGGAGCATGTCTTATGTATTTTATTTCTTGCATATGGTTTATGAGATGATGTCTATTTATGATGCTTATGATGATTTATATCTATGATGATGCATGATGACCTATGAAATAATTTTTGTTTTGACATGCTTTCATTTTTTCCTATGATATATGAGATGTATACCTGGATATCTGGGTGCGATGTGATGACATGTAATTGATTGATTGTTTGAAGATGTTAAGTTGATGCTCATGCAAGGCATTAAATTAGTTAATGTATTTTAATTTTCATTGATGTCAACTTGATATAATCTGTATGGTCATGGAAACACTACCAAAAGACTTCAAAGAACCGATGAATCAAGACTATGCTATCAATAATGCATACAAGTCAAGTATTCACTAAGTGACTGCATACACCAATGGAGTGCACACCGATGGTTAGAGTAAAAGAGAAGATTCACAGTGTTACCTGACGAGCTAATGCACAACATTACCGACGAGCAGAGTTACATTGTTGCCCGACAAGGAAAACACAGAGTAACCTAACAGAAAGAATTTCAGTGTTGCTCGACGGAGAAAAAAAAGGACAGAGATCTTGATGACAACTGAAGTCACACCTACAGAATAGTCAGTTATCACCGGTGACTAACTGAAGTGTTGACCGACAGAATAGAGAGTTTAGAAAACAACAAAATGCTTAGCTGTCAAGAAGCTAAAGATAGAATTAATGGATACTTATCATTGTTTTAATCATCCAGATAAAGCTGGAGATAAGTAAGTGATTTAAAGCTGATTTGTCTAGTTGGAAAGAAGATCTCTTTGAGATAAATCATGAGTTTTATTTAAATCTATTGGCAAGAATTGTGAAACACGCCAAGAATCAAGAAAGCCAAGAAAAGAGGAAATCATGTCTATATAGAGACAAACCCAATTCATTATGAATTGTGTGGAGAACAAGAGAAGAGGAGAGATGCTAAAGAAAATCTAATGGAGAAGAAAGTATTCATTTAATCCTGATAAAAAAGCTAAGGAAAGAGCTAGATTCTGCAGACACCGATGAATAGTGAGACAAGCATCACAGAGCAGAACAAGTGTGGAGCAAAGGTATATATTTGATTATATTGATCAGTGAAGTAATGGACCTACAATAGATCTGAAAAATATGCAATTGAGTTGTATGCATGAACAAATCATTAGTGTTTCAGTTTAACCATTGAAGCATATAAGCCTCTTAACCGAGCAAGACTTAAAAGTCTTTTTCAATTGAGATACATCCAAAGGGGTATCAAAAAGTAGCATTGGATATGCCCGATACCTATTGATAGACCAAGTGAGTGTTTGATCAAGGATGGTAGCATTAGATGTCAGATACTAGTTGACAAACTATTTCTAAATCCTCTAACAAGGTCACACCTAACAGTGCATTTGTAACCTTTAACAGGGTTGGCTCTTAATAGGGCTCACTTCAGAAGAGTGAAAATTTGGGGTACTGGTCCTAGTGGGTTTTCCCTTCACAGGGTTTCCATGTTAAAAATCCATGTGTTATGTGTGTATGATTCATTTATTTACTATTTTACATTTCAAATATGTATTTATATATTTTTCGGTATACTCTACATATTTACTATGTTTCGGTAAATAAGTTTATTGCTTATCGGTAATCATACAGAAGAGAGATTAGAAAAGCAATTCAAAAAGCAATTTGAAAAGTAGAAAATTAGTTAAAGTATTTCAAGGCATACATCTTGTAGGATAGAATATAACTTGAGACATAATTAGTGGTTATAAGTTTTAAAGATTGATTTTTGAGGCCACTGATTCACCCCCCCCTCAGTTATTACTAACAATTGGTATCAGAGCTTGTGCGCTTAGAAGGAAGGTTTCAAGACCTAAGATAAAGATCACAAGATGAACAGACGAGATGTGCCCAAGTTGAACAAAGATATTTTTGCTTCATGGAAGAGAAAAATAAGATCCCACTTATCAGGTATTGGTAATTATGTTATTCAATACTTAGATGCTGAATATGTGTTGCCCACAGGAGCACCAACAGTTGAACAATTGAGAGAGAAGCATGAGAAAAATTGCATGATGATAGATCTTGCTTCAACACTCTCCGATGCTGAATTTGAAGATGTCAAAACCTGCAAGATTGCAAAGCAGACGTGGGACAAATTGATGCTTGTACATGGTGGTGGAAAGAATATTTTGAGAGCCAAGGAAGAAAGCCTTAGAGGAAAGTTTGATGATCTCAAAATGAGAGAAGGTGAAAACATCACTCATCACAACACAAGAATCAAAGAGGTAGTCAATGCTATCCGAGGATTTGGAGGTATACTAGAAGAAGATACATTGGTAAGTAAAATTCTAAGAACCTTACTGCCAACTTAAGCTATTAGAGTATCTGCCATTCAAGCAATGAGAGCAGTAGAAAATAGAAATGTTACTCTAGACAGTTTGATTGGAAGACTGATTTCATTTGAGATGAATAACTTTGATAATAGTGTCTTACCAAATATAGAGTTTGCATTCAAAACTTCTATGAGAATAAGTAAATCAAGTTATAAAAACACTATGAGAAAAGATAGTGATAGTGAAAGTGAAGAAGATGATCTTGATGAAATTGAAGCACTTATGACAAGAAGAATGCAGAGAGGTAAAGGTAAATACAAAGGTAAATTACCACTTATTTGTTTTAATTGCAAAGAGATTGGACACTTTGCTGCAAGATGTACTAACAAAAGAAAATATGACAGAAGTAATGATAGATCATTTGAAAAGAATTCTGACAGAGGTGATTACAGAAGATATCGACAATCAGAAAGAAGAGATACCCAAGACTATAAGGACAAAGGAAGGAAGGCCGGTTACCTAGCAAAATGAAAAGATGAAGGCACTGACACCGAATCTGATGAAGACATCGAGATGGTGTTTGTGGTAGTAAAAGATGATTCGGATGATGATGAAGAAAGGTATGTAGATACTACACTCATATCTAAAGTTAGTAAAAATGATGCCTGAATCATAGATAGTGGTTGCACTCACCATATGACCGGTTATAAGCAAAAGTTTGAGACTTTTGAGTACTATAAAGGTGGTTCAGTAAGAATGGGTAATGATACACCTTGTCCAGTTGAAGGTAGAGGAACAATAATGTTGAATAAACAGATAAAATGTGAAAATGCTTATTGGGTAAATGGATTGAATTATAATCTATTGAGTGTTTCTCAGTTGAATAATTTAGGTCATAAAGTAGCATTTGAAAATAAGAAGGCAAAGATCTTCAATAAATCAGGAAATCTGATTGGTACCCGTGAGCAAACAAAAGGTAATTTATTATATTTGAATGATACTAACACCACTTGTTTGATTGCTACAAATGAAGACATATGGTTGTGGCACAAAATATTGTGTCACGTGAACTTTGACAACATGATAAAGATTAGCAAAAAGAGAAATGTCAGAGGCTTACTGACGATGACCAAGCCCGACAACATCAGGTATAAGAATTGTCAAAAAGGTAAAATGACAAAGTCTAGTTTTTAAAAGCAAAACCCATACATCTGATGCAATTCTAGAATTAGTCGATACTGATTTATGTGGACCTATGAGGACAAAGTTATTATGGAGATATATATTTTATTCTCTTTGTTGATGATTACTCTAGAATGATGACAGTCATGTTTCTAAAAGATAAATTAGAAGCATTTAAGATGTTTAAATGGTATAAGGCAATGGTTGAGAAACAAAGTGGTAAGGATTTGAAATGCTTAAGGTCAGAAAGAGGAGGGGAATTTATTTCAGATGAATTCACTAACTTTTGTAATGAGCATGGAATCAAAAGATAGGTCTCTGCACCGAGAACACCACAGTAGAATGGAATTGCTGAAAGAAGGAATAGATCCATAGTTGATTGTGCAAGGACACTGATGATAGAGAAAGGGATCACCCAAATATTTTGGAGGGAAGTTGTCAATACTGCTATTTGCACATTGAACAAAGTACAATTGAAGAAAGACACCAAAAAGACACCTTATGAGCTACGGTATGGATACACACCAAATGTAAGTTATTTCAAAATTTTTGGCAGTCAATGTTATATCTTAAAAGATGATAGAAATGGAACACTTGATTCCAAGAGTGATGAAGGAATCGTTCTAGGGTATTCTACCAAGAGCAAGGCGTATAAATGTCTAAACAAAGCCTCTAAAAAAATTGTTGAAAGTGCAAATGTAAAGATAGATGAATTTGCAGAGAAGAATGAAAATAAAAGCACTAAAGAACCAGAGGACTAAAATAGGTTCACTTACAATGAGGAACTTGAAACTCTACCTGATCAACAATGTAGAGCTCCCGAGAAATAGATTATTGCACCCGGGTATAAGGCTGCAAATATCGACGATCAGAATATTGCTCAAAATGATGCAAAAAGTGATGGAGAACAAAATCAAGAACAAAATGATAGATAAAGAGATGAACCTGTACTTGCAAGATATATAAAAAAAAACCATCCACAAAACTAGATCATTGGAGACAAGAAGGCTGGTATGAGAACTAGAAGTAAGTATCTAAATACAAGATGTCTTATTTGTGATTATGAGCCCAAATCTATTAATGCTGCACTAGATAATGATGAATGGATAAGTGATATGAATGAAGAGATTGAATAGATAGAGAAAAAAAAGACATGGACACTTGTACCAAGACCAGATGACAAGAATGCCATTGGTACAAAATGGATATTCATGAATAAGATGAATGAGAATGGAGAAGTCACCGAAAATAAAGCAAGACTAGTATGCAAGGGGTATGCACAAGAAGAAGGAATTGAATATGGAGAGACCTTTGCAACCATTGATAGGCTAGAAGGAGTAAGAATATTACTTTCTTATGCTGCATAAAAAGGATTCAAGGTATATCAAATGGATGTCAAGTTTGCATTCCTAAATGGAATACTTGAAGAAGAGGTATACATTGAACAACCAGAACAGTTTGTTGATCCAGAAAAGAGGGACATGGTATGTAGACTTCACAAAGGCCTGTATGGATTGAAACAAACACCCCAAGCCTGGTATGAAAGACTTCATTCCTATCTTATAAGTATTGGATTTGTAAGGACTAGTGAAAAAAATAATATTTATTTGAAGGAAGATACTGATGCTAACATTTTGATTGCTGAGATATTTGTTGATGACATCATATTTGGAGGCAATGATATTCTATGGAAATCATTTGAAAATGAAACAAGAAAAGAGTTTGAGATGTCTATGTTTGGAGAGATCAAGTTCTTTCTTGGTCTACATATCATGAAAAAAGATGAAGGTATTTTCATTACACAATCCAAGTACATCAAAGAAGTACTAAAAATATTCAAGATGGAAGAGTCCAAACCAGTTGGAACACCGATGAAAAAAAGATGCAAACTAACAAAGGAAGACAAGTCATCAGAGGTAAATCTGAATTTGTACAGATTAATGATTGGAAAAATCATGTATGTTGTACATACTAGACCAGATATTGCACATGCAGTAGGAATAGTTGCTAGATTTTCTGCTAATCCTAGAGAATCACATATGACTGCTGTGAAAAGAATTCTAAGATATCTGAAGAATACTAACGAATATGGCTTATGGTATAGAAGAGAAGGCAAACTTGAACTTAAGGTCTTTACCGACGCTGATTGGTCTGGAAATATTGATAACCAGAAGAGCACAACTGGAGGAGCATTCTTCATGGGTGACAAACTTGTCAAATAGATCAATAAGAAATAAGGATGCATCCCACAATCTATTGTAGAGGCAGAGTATGTTGTTGCTACTGCAAACTGCTCAAATATTGCATGGATCAAATAGTTACTAGAAGGTATACATATGAAAATTTTAGAACTAGTAATTATCTATTGTGATAATACAAGTGCTATAAACATTTCCAAGAATCCAGTCATGCATGCTAAAACAAAGCATATTGCCATCAAGTATCATTATTTAAGAGAACAAGTTCAGGCAAAATAGGCAATACTTGAATATGTGCAATCAAAGGAACAATTGGCCAATTTCTTCACCAAGCCACTGCCCAAGGATGCATTTGAGTACTTGAGAAAGAGACTAGGGGTCAGACCCTTGTCTACTAGTCAGTAAAGCTGACTAGAAAGCTGCATCAGCCTACACATTATAAGAATATCATTCATGTTGATGCAAGTAGAGAGATGAACTTCAAAGATAAATCTATACACACCAAGGTATTTATCTACTCCAAGCAACACATTTATTACCGATGAATTGGGAAATTCAAGGAATATATTATGGATAGAAAGGATCCACTTGACATAACTGTCAAAAGCTTGTTTGACAAGATAAGATGTTTGGCATTAATGTCAAAGGGAGAGAATTATATCATTATCATACTAATAAAGGGAGAGATTTTATCCATTACATATCCATCAAAGTATCAAAAATAAGAAGTAACCAAAAAGGGAGAGCAAATAGAAAGGGGGAGAAAACATCAAAACAGAAGAACAGTCAAAGGGAGAGAGTTTGACACAGAAGGAGAACACATCACATCAGATTTTTTTTCCATCTATCTAGTAAAGGGATTAAAGATAGAAAGAAAGCTGAAAGAATCAAATCAAAGCTATTTGAGCTTACCAATAGCTAGACATGTAATAGTTACATAAGGAAAGCTTGATGAAACTGTATATTTCATATTGTATTAGCAATAATATAGTATGATAATTTAGTATGTTTCCATCAATGCCAAAGGGAGAGATTGATGACATGTAACTGATTGAATGTTTGAAGATGTTAAGTTGATGATCATGCAAGGCTTTAAATCAATTAATGTATTGTAATTGTCATTGATGTCAACTTGATATAATATGTATGGTCATGGAAAAACTTTCAAAAGACTTCAAAGAACCAATGAATCAAGACTATGCTATTAGTAATGCATACAAGTCAAGTATTCACTAAGTGACTGAATACACTAACAAAGTGCACGCCAATGGTCAGAGTAAAAGAGCAGAGTCGTAGTGTTACTTGATGAGCTAATGCACAACATTATTGACGAGCAGAGTTACAGTGTTGCCCGACAAGCAAAACAGAGAGTAACCTGATGGATATAATTTTAGTGTTGCCGATGGAGAAAAAAAGGATGAAGATCCTGATGACAACTGAAGTCACACTGACGGAATAGTCAGTTATCACTGATGACTAACTGAAATGTTGACTGATAGAACATAGAGTTCAGAAAATGACAAAATGCTTAGCTTTCAAGAAGATAAAGATAGAATTAACAGATACTTATCATTGTTTTAATCATTCAGATAAATTTGGAGATAAGTAAGTGATTTAAAGCTGATTTGTCTAGTTGGCAAGAAGATCTCTTTGAGATAAATCATGAGTTTTCTTTAAATCTATTGGTGAGAATTGTGAAACACACCAAGAATCAAGAAAGCCAAGAAAATAGGAAATCATGTCTATATAGAGACAAACCCAAGTCATTACGAATTGTGGGGTGAAAAAGAGAAGAGGAGAGATGCTAAATAAAATATGATGGAGAAGAAAGTCTTCATTCAGTCTTGATCAAAAAGCTAAGGAAAGAGCTAGATTCTGCAGACACCAACGAACATTGAGACAAGCATCACAGAACAGAAAAAGTGTGGAGCAAAGGTATATATTTGATTATATTGATCAGTGAAGTAATGGACCTACAATAGATCTGAAAATATGCAATTGAGTTGTATGTATGAATAGATCATTAGTGTTTCATTTTAACCATTGAAGCATATAAGTCTCTTAACCGAGCAGGACTTAAAAGTCTTTTTCAATTGAGATACATCCCAAGGATTATCAAAAAGTTTGATCACAAAAGTAGCATTGGATATGCCCGATACCTATTGACTGGCCAAGTGAGTGTTTGATCAAGGATGGTAGCATTAGATGCCAGATACTAGTTGAAAAACTATTTCTAAATCCTCTAACAAGGTCACACCTAACAGTGTGTTTGTAACCTTTAACAGGGTTGGATCTTAATAGGGCTCACTTTAGAAGAGTGAAAATTTGGGGTACCGGTCCCAATGGTTTTTCCCTTAATAGGGTTTCCAGGTTAAAAATCCATGTTTTATGTGTGTATGATTCATTTCTTTACTATTTTACATTTCACATATGCATTTCTAGATTTATCGGTATACTCTACATATTTACCATGTTTCGGTAAATAAGTTTACTGCTTATCAGTAATCATACAGAAGAGAGATTAGCAAAGAAATTTGACAAGTAGAAAACTGGTTAAAGTATTTCAAGGCATACATATTGTAGGAAAAAAGATAACTTGAGACATAATTAGTGGTTATAAGTTTTAAAGATTTATTTTTGAGGCCACTGATTCACCCCCCTCTCAGTTATTACTAACATGATGTACTTACGGACAAGTGATGTTCTACATTTTTTGTATTTTTCTATGCATTATATCATGTAATGTATGGAATATGAGGAGGCTTATTATTATGATTATGATATATGTACTTAACATGTTAGGGATGCAATATGCATTATTTTGGTTGTGCCAGAATATACTATCTTAATGACTATTCGGATTGACTAATAGAATCATTAGTATTGATAGATAGGAAGTGAATGACATGACTAGATCAAAGACAATTTCAATGAACCCTAATTGAAATTCAAAATTTATTAATACCACATTTCATACCAGATTTTTGAGCAATCATTTTTCATCATTGAGCCATTTTTATTTGGAAAAAAGGGTATGCTCACATCAAGCTATTGATAGATCCAGATGAGATGTTCTTTTTGCATAGAACAAACACTTAGCAAAATGGGTATGCCCTCATCAAGATATTGAAAGAGCAAGATGGGATGTTCCCTTTGCATATAAAAACACTTTGAATAGATAAGGAATGTTAACCAATCCATCTAAGCATGTGGGCATTAACGGTTGAGGTATGTGCAACAACAACCACAAGCATTATTTTTTTCTTTGCACTATTTTCTGCAATAAATAATTTTCTTATATGTGGACATGCCTATCACATACACCCAAAATAAATTTCCTTTATAATTCATGAAAAACACCTCAAAAACAATGGACAAGGAAAAATAAAGCCATGAACCATCCTGACATCTCTAATAACTTGTGGATATCCCGAAGATGCATAGGAACAAGACTTGCAAAAATAATAAATGAGATAAGTCTAACTTGGAAAATAAGCCAACAACCATATTAATTTTGTGTCTTGTTATGTGTTTGTTTGACAATGACATTGATGGTTGATTATGATGTCTGGTTTTAGGAATGAGGTACCTCATATAAGACTGACTTGTTTGGTTTTGAGAATATCCATCCTCTGTATAAGACATAATGACCGTAAGACAAAATGATTGATTATGAATTGACTAATTGATAAGTCAGTTTGACCTATTTGATTGAGGACTAGATGATAAGTTTTTCAATTAAAGCATGATTTTGTGATGCTTAGACTTGTTGTGTTTGACATCCGTTCAATGCTTGTTGATGCGAAAGGATTGTTTTATTTATAATGGACAATTGACAAAAATAAACTTTATTGCAATATTTTTGATGTTTATATTATTTTTATGGATTTTTTCAAGACTATCATTTTTTTGGATTTTTTTAAGGACATTTTATCATTTTTATTAATTTTTTTAGGACATTTTATCATTTTTTTTTGGAGTTTTTTAGGACTTTTATATATATTTTGGATTTTTCAAGACATTTTAGGATCATGATGTGGTACTTTCCCCCACTCAAGACATGAGGTAATTTATTATGGGATGGGCATGATGGACTGACATGGATGTTGAATGAACTCCAAGCCACTGATTATAGGTTAAGGCTATTATTATGGAAATGTGGAAAATACGAGGATATGGAAATGTGGAATGTATGAGGATGAGATATTTATGAGTGTATCATAGGATGTGATGACAAAGGATGGAGTGAAAGTATTTATACATGGCACCAAATTATCCAATTTTTACCATGGTACTTTCCCAAGGCGTCATCGAGGTGGCTTTCATTAAAGGATGAATTATTTCTCTTTATTCCTATTTTTTTGGTGTCACACAAGATGCCTATTTGCGAGATTTTCATCAAGGTGATGATTTTAGACTTTTTAAAAATATTTTTTCTAGTTTGAATTTTTTGATTTTATTTTTATTTTTGTCTTTGTTTTGGTATTTTTAGGACATTTTGAAAAGAGATACTCTGAGAGTTAGGTGTAGAACTTGTGCGCAAGATGTTGACAAGGTTTGATAGAGGCTGGTCCTCTAGCGTAGATAATTGATAATAACCTAACCCATAGACTGTTGTGATGACATAAGGACCAAGATAATTAGCTATTTAAGTGCTGGAATTTTCTCTGTTGACCAAGTTTCTCTAATTTTTCATTAGCACCAAGTCTCCCATTTCAAAGAATCTGACCCATACTTTCTTATTATAACTTGTGTAGAGACAATTTTGATAGGCCTGCAAATGATTCGATTCATTTCTCCATTTCTCATCAAGAAACTCTTACTCTTGTAGCCAAGATACATGGTAATCTTTATCTTTAATAATATTTTGTTGTGATAATCACAATGAAGGCAACTTGACCTCTATTGGAAAAATTGATTTGAATCCATAGACTAAGAAATGTGGTGTGGATCCAATAGGTGTTTGGAAGCTATTTTACTAGGTCCATAGGGTAGGATTAAGATGGATGTGCTAGTCTCAACCAACGTCATTGACAATATTCTTATGGATTTTCAATATGATTTTGTTAGATATCTCAGCCTGACCATTAATTTGTGGATAGTATCGAGAAGAATAACGAGGTTGGATGTGGAATTTTTTTAAAAGTTTGTCGACATCTGTATTTTTGAAAGGTGTACCATTATTTATGATGATATTTTAGATAATTACATACCGGTATATGATATAATTTAGGATGAACTTGGATATCCTATTTAATGGTTATACAGGTCGTGGGTATGGATTCAATCCACTTTATGAAATACTCAGTGGCTTTAAGGATGTATTTATGTCTGTTGCTTGAGGGTGCGTGTATGTTACCAATGAGATCAAGCCCCCATTGTGAGAAGGGCCAAAGTGATGTAAGAAACTACAATTCCTGTGCTGGTGCATGAATTAGATCTATAAGTATCATACATTTTTGACATTTATGACGAAACTTATATGAGTCTTTCTCCATATTAGGCCAGTAATACCCAATTCTAAGGAGTTTCTTGGCTAGGGTGGGACCCCTAGAGTGGGCACCACAAATACCTTAATGTACCTCTATTAAATATGTTGTGCCTCATTGAAGTTAAGACATCAAAGGAGTGTACCATCTAGCCCTTTTCTATATAGGGTGTCAACGATGATAACATATCAGGATGCTTGTCTAATAAAGGTTTTCTTTTGGTTACAAGATAAGTTAGGGGATATATATTGGTCTTGTAAATGGGCATATATGTCTTAATATGAGGGAGAGTTAGGTATAAAAGTTTTCATACACAAAATTAGACATTGGGACTTCAAAGGCGGGGACCATAAGCTTCTCTACCAAGAAATCAAAATGTGTAACTTTATCAGGCATGTCTAGCAATGATCCCATAGTTTCTATGGCATCTACTTCTTTATTTTGTGCTCTAGGGATTTGGTCAAAGGTGATGTGATAAAATACTTCTTAAAGTTTTCCACCTTTTCTTTTTATGGAAATAGTTTCTCATCTTTCGTATCATAGATTCCATTGACTTGATTTATGATGAGCTGCGAATCACCCAAAATATATAGAACTTTGATTTTCCATTGGAAAATTGCCTTCAAACCAGTGAAAAGGGATTTATATTCAACAATAATATTGGTGAAATCAAAATTCAGCCTGTAGGATTTTGAAATTACACCGCCTTGTGGTGTGATGAATACTATATGCCAACTCTTGATCCATTATGTGTATAGAAACAATGAAAATGTAGCTTCTATTCTGTCTGTCTTTCTAGGGTAAATATTTTTTCATTTGGAAATTTTATCAATACGGGATGTTCAACTGGTATTAGTGCTTCTTCCAATTGGTCAACTATAACTTGACCTTTGATCTCTTTTTTGTCTACTACTCAATATCAAATTTTCTCAGGATCATCACCCATTTGGCTAATCTCCTAGTTAGTGCAACCTTTTTGAGGAAATATTTTAATGGATTGATATTTTCCTTGAATAATGTCTTATGAATCAACATGTAATGTCTGAATTTTTCTGAAGCAAAAAAAACCGCTAGACATTCCATGTCTATTGATATGTATTTTAGTTCATATGCCACCAATATTTGACTGATATAATACATGGCATGTTCCTTTCCATATATTTTATGTTGTGCCAAGAGTGCTCCTTGTGGTGTTTCTTATATGTATAGTTGGATGGGTTTGTTTGGTATTGGTGACATTTACAATGGAGCTGAAAGAATATATTCTTTGATTGCTTGAAATGTTGTCTGGCAATTATCAGTCCATACAAATGAAACACCTTTATGTAATAAATGTTGGCAGGGATGAAATTTATCAGCTAACTGCACTATGAATATTTTAATGCATTATAGTTTTCCTTGTAGAATTTAGAGCCGTTGAATGTTTTTGGATGGTGGCATTTCAATTATAGCTTTGAATTTGATTGGATCCACTTCTATCCCACAATGTGATATTATAAAACTAAGGAATTTTATAGATGTTACCCCAAAAGCATACTTTTAAGGGTTTAGGTAGAATTTTTACTCCTCCAATCTATCAAATAAAATTGATAGGACTAACAAGTGTTCATATCTATCTCCTGATTTAGAATCTACATAATCTTCCATTTTTGTAGGTGTACCATTTAGAAACCAAGGGGTGTAAAAAGGACTAATTAATAAGATTATATGTGCGTAATCTATGGTAAGATTTTTATAAGACTAATTGTGATTTTTATAAGGAAGGAAAAAGAAGTGAAGGATAGGTTGTGAATCATTAGCATTTATTTTCTTTCTTTTCCAAGGTAAGTCAGCCTATCTGAAACATTCTTTCAAACTTTAATGTGGCTTCCAAGCTGGTGATTTATCTCTTTATAAGATGCTTTTGATAGTAACTTCATACAATAAAAAGATTTATTTAAATTTGGATAGAAGAATGGGTTTTCCAATAGTTGAAGGAACATCGAATGAAAATCCATGTTTGTTTCTCCAACCTTATTTGGATTTTGATGAATAAAATCAATAAGATATCCTGAATGATATCATGTCAGCTTCTTGGGACCTTTCCACCAGTTATGCTAGGTACCAAAGTGACATTTTTGAGCTAAAGTTAGAGCAGGACAAAGAAGAGCTACGTGCCATTTTTGAGGAGAACAATTTTGACCATGAACAGTTCCAAGAGAAGATGAACCAACTTCTTGATAGACTTTGTATAGATTGAGCACCACATTTTGTATAGCTGTTATGAAATGGTATTTTTGTAATATTTAACGATTGTGACTCATAGGGTTGTGAAATTTTGTTGGTTTTTGATGTAATCATTGAAAATTAAATGTAATATAGTTGGGATCTTTTTGCTTCCTCTTCGAGGAATCCACAACCATTTTGGAAGCAGATATAGATATTAATAGAAATTAGAAAAGGCTATATAAGAAAAAGGCAGAAACATTTGATTGTATCTATCTTTTGAAATAAATAAAAATACCCAGTTTTTTCTGTCCAGTATTGTGGTATGGAGGTCACCTTTTATTAGATTAGTGCTCTCTGATTATTGAATCTAAAAATAATTGCTATTCTCAAAACTTGTGTGGATATTTATTTATTCTGCATGTCAACCTGATTATGAGAAGATACTAAAAAAGTGGTTGTCCTATTGTATTTTGTTTAATTTGTTTCCTAACAAGGAATTAAAAATTCAATTAAACTGGTGATGTGTAATGTATTTAACAAATATACACTGATAGGACTGGACAATTGATGGTATGTCTAAAGGATATGAAAAATTGTCTCTCAGTGTTGTACATGAGAATTTGATAAATATATACTCTATTGCCCAAAATGGATAAGGGACTGGTCTTTGATTGTTTCAGAGAATATGAGTTTTTCACTTATTAGCAATTATCATTTTATTTTTAAGCAACTAGGAGATAAAGCTAAGTTTGAAGGTAGGTAGGATTTTAGACAATTTTCAATTTATGTACCAAAATGGAATAATATGTTAAGGAGGAATTGAATCTATCACAGGATATTATGATTTAATCTATTGTACAAGAAGTGCTAGAAGCTAGGTGCACCCACCTTGGTTATTGCAGAGCCAAAAGAGTAGAGGAATTATCCTTTCATGGGATATTCCTGTTTGTTGGCCATAATTGTATGTTTGGGATTATAAATATTGAGAACTTTTTCCCCTTTTCTGAACTACAGTTTTGAGAACCAACATATTGGCGACTCCGTTGGGGACAGTTAATAAATTAATTGGAAAATAGTTGAAGGTTTTTTGCAAATTGTTTCAAATAAGAAAAGGACTGGTGATTTTTCTGGATTAATGAACCTAGAAGACCTTTTTAACATTTCCTCTTTTTATAGAGGTGGCGACTTTGAATTTTTTATATAGTTGTGAGTCTTTTCTATTTGAAAAACTTGAATATGTACACATATGGGAATTCATGTGATGAAAGAAATTTTAGGATTGAAAGATACAAATTATTTGATTTCAACAGAATCTTGGATTTCCCAAATTATATCCTAGATAATGTTAGGGAAAATATTCCAAGATTCAGTGGCCTGGAAGAGGATTCAACGGATGAACATATAATGAAATTTGAGTACTTGATGGAGTATCATGATGTAAACTATGAAGATGTTGTAATAAAATTATTTTTTCAGTCCTTGGGAGGTGATGTAAGAGAATGGTTGTCTTATTTGACTCCATATTCTATAGATTCATGGGAATGCTTGAGGCTACTTTTCATAGAACAATTTGGGGAAAAGGTAAGTGATTTTTTTCTACTTAAGGAATTCATACATGTTCATATTCAAACAAATGAAATGGTTGCCTTATTCAATATTAGGCTCTCTAAAATGATTAAAAGGCTTCCTAATAGTATGAAACCTAATGATGCATGGGCATTGTTTGTGTATCTTGGTGATTTCGATAAAGAAATGAGTTTTAAGATAAGAATCAAAAACCCTGTGAGTTTGTATGATGCTTTCCAAATTGCAAATAATATTGAAAAGGTTGAAAAGTATGGCAGACTAAGATAAATTCCCAAAGTGTGTGTAGATAGGAGTTGTCAAGTTTTGTTTTTGGTTTTAGTCCAAGAAGGTCCTAACTAGTCAATTTGCAATAGGTGACTAGGAAAGTCAAAGGTGGTCAAACAATGACCCAAATCCCAAAATGAAGGGATAAATGCTATTTTGGTGTTTTTAGATTATTTTGGATCCAATAGAGTGATTCTGGATTGAGTTGAGCAAGTTGAAGGAGTTAAAGGACAAAGTTGCAAAAGTTGCTCATGACAACTTTGCAACTTTGCAAAGTTGTAATGACAACATTTCCTAGAATGTTGAAAATAGCATTAAATTGGTCAAAATCCAAACCTTAGGGTCTGAACACATGGGGATCACCTATATAAGGTTAAAGAAACCCTAATTTGGTGGTTGTATGATAGATTGTATGGACTGAACTGGGAGAAAGGATGAGTTTGACTAGTTTTTGTGTTACAGAGCCTTCATCCACACTTTAATGGATTGAATGGTGGTTTATTGTGTTGGAATGTTTTTAAGGATTTCATGTAAATAATATGTGTGGTGTTATTTTATCAAGTTGGTACTTTGTTTTACTAGTTTGTAAATTCTTTAGTTTTGTCAGTGTTGCTAGTCTGTATAGAGGCAGTTATGTACACATGGCCATTTCTTGAATTCCCGTGGTTGGTTCCTAATGGAAACTTGGAATCAAGGAGGCCACACTGTAAGTAGTGTAAATTTTTTTTTGTGTTTCAATGTGAGCAGGGGATCTATTTATGCAATCAAGCCCTAGGTGGGTCCAGAGCCATTGGCTAGGAGATTATAGTGTTGTAGAGGCATAAAGCATGGTGGAATGGATTAGTTTGTGCCAATAATGAGTGGGAGAGTGTAGGTTCATGTGAAAATGATATTTTTTTTCAAGGATAAGTTTAGAGGAATCCATTAGTGCACTTAGTGAGACCAAAGAAGTCAGACTGGTTTAGATGCCCTAGAAACCCTTAAAAATAGGGGTTTGTTGGAAGTCCTATGTACAGACACCATGCAGAACTAAGACCTAGGAAATATTGAAGCCTAGGAGGTCCTTAGAGAGAATCCACAACTATTTTGGGGCTTTTTTAAGAGAAGTTTGGAGTAATTCCAAGATTACTAGTTATAGGAGGCATAATTGGGCTAAAAAGGCTACAAGGCCTAAAATCTAGGAAAGTATGAACTCGATGGGAGAACCTTGAAATAATCCATTAGAGTGGATCAATATTGAAGGAAGGTGAAGGGGAAATAGTTTGTATCCCTATTCCTATTTCCAAGAGCAGTTTGGGAGCATAGTTTCTTGAATTGAGCTTATGGATGGACAGTTATGTAGAGAAGGATTGCGGAGAGTTTGAAGTTGGTGGAGAGCTCTAGCTGGATAAGAGGAACCATAGGAGTGTCCTCTAGATAGGGTAGAGAGAAGTAACCTATTAAGGTCATAGGAAATGCCTTAAGAGGAGAAAGAAATCTCTTATGAGTTAGAGATCCACTTTAACATTTGCACTTTCAATGATTTTGTTAGAAGATTTGTTTAGACATTTATAAGCTTTTCTTTTAGTAGAATATCCTAGAAATATTCCTTCATCACTTTTAGATTCTTTCCCATTTCTATCATCTTTTAGTATATATGATTGACTTCCAAAAATTCTAAAGTAACTCACATTTGGTGTGTATCCATACCATAGCTCATAAGGTGTCTTATTTGTGTCTTTCTTCAATTGAACATGGTTTAGTGTATAGATAGTAGTAATTATAGCTTCTCTCTAGAATGTTTGTGTGATTCATTTTTCAATCATCAGTGTTTTGGCACAATAAAAAATTGATCTATTCCTCCTTTCAACAATCCCATTTTGCTGTGGTGTTCTTGGTGCAGAAACCTGTCTTGTAATCCCATACTCATTACAAAATTTAGTGAATTCATCAGAAATAAATTCTCCTCCTCTATTTGATCTTAAAAATTTCAGTTCTTTTCCACTTTGTTTTTCAACTTTATCTTTATACCATTTTAACATATTGAATGCTTCAGATTTCTCTTTTAAGAACATGACAATCATCATCCTAGAATGGTCATCAAAAAATAGAATAAAGTATCTATCACCATAATATCTCTTTGTTCTCATTGGTCCACATAAGTCACTATGGACTAACTCTAGAATAGCATTAGATGTGTAGGTTTTTCTCTTGAAACTAGACTTTGTCATTTTTTCTATTTGACAATTCTTGCACATAACATGGCCAAGCTTTGAAATACTCGGTAAGCCTCTTACTTTTGTTTTCTTATTTATCTTAACCATGCTATCAAAGTTCACATGACATAAAATTTTATGCCACAAGAAAACATATTCATTTCTAGCCAATAAACAAGTGGTCTCAATATCATCAAGATAGAATAGATTACATTTTGTTTGTTCACCAGTATCGATCAAGTTTCCTTTTTCATTATAGATCATTGCATTTTTGTTCTCAAATGAAACTTGGTTTCCTGTGTTGTTTAGCTGTGAAATACTCAATCAATTATACTCAATTCCTTTCACCCAATATGCATTTTCACATCTGGTCAGACTATTCAACATGATCGTACATTTTCCTTCAACTAGGAAAGGTGAGTCATTACCCATCCTAACTGATTGACCATTATAATATTCAAAAGTTTCAAAATTTTCTTTATCTCTAGTCATGTGATGAGTACAACCATTATCAATAATCCATACATAATTTTCACTAACTTTAGATATGAGTGTTGTTTCAACATACCTTTCTTCTTCGTCTGAGTCATATTTCATAGTAACAAATACTACCTCAACATCTTCATCAGAATCAATGGTAGAATTTTCAACTTTGTTCTCAACTAGGTAACAAGCCTTCTTGCCTTTGTCCTTGTAATCTCAGTTATCTCTTCTATCAGAGTGTTGGTTTCTTATGTAGTCTTGGTCATCACTTCTATCATACTTATTTTCATGAGATATGTCATTGTTTCTTTCATCCTTTCTCTTGCTAGGGCATCTAGCAACAAAATGTCCAATTTCTTTGCAATTAAAATAGACCAATGGTAATTTACCTTTATATCTTCCTTTACCTCTATTTAGTCTCCTAGCCATTAGTGCTTCAAGTTCATCAAGTTCTTGTTCATCACTATCACTGTCACTATTATTTCTCATAGTGTGTTTGTTACTGGATTTACTTATTTTCAAAGAATATTTGAATGCAGAATAAATAGTAGGTGAGACACTATTGTCATAATTGTTCATCTCAAATGAAATAAGTTTACCAATCAAACTATCAAGAGTAACATTTTTTTTTTCTACTTCTCTCATTTCTTTAATTGCAGATACTCTAATTGGATAAACAAGCACTAAGGTTCTCGGAATTTTACTTACAACTATTTCTTCCTCAAGTACTCCTACTCCATGAATAGTATTAACAACTTCTTTGATTGTGCTACTGTATTGAGTGATGTTCTCTCCTTCTTTAATTCTTAGGTAATCAAACTTTCCTCTTAGGCTTTCATCTTTAGCTCTCAACACATTGGTGTCTCCTCCATGTACTAGCTTGATTTTGTCCCACATTTTCTTTGCAGAGGTGTATGATTTCACATCTTAAAATTCAACATTAGTTAGTGAAGAAGCAAGTTATATCATCATAGAATTGTGTTCATGTTTCTCTCTCAATTGAACAATAGTCAGAGGTCCAGTAGGTGCAACATATTTAGTATCCAAGTATTGTGTGACATCATTTCCAATACCTGATAGATGAAGTCTTATCCTTCTTTTCCATGATACAAAGTTGTCCTTGTTCAAATTAGGCACATCCTTTTTTCCCATCTTGTGATATTTAGCTCAAGTCCCTTTAAAATTTTGTTCCAAGCACCAAAACTCTGATACCATTTGTTAGAATAACTGAAGGTGGGGGGGGTGGGTGCATCAGTGACCTTAAAAATAATTCCAATAATCTAACCAAAACTTATCTCTTAAATATAATACCATATAGTTATCTTTCAATCCATCAAGATGTATGCCTTAAATAACTTTAACAAATATAACCTTCTCGGTAAGATATACTGTTTATATTTTCTAGACTTTACCGAATAGCAGTAAATAAACTTAGTGTTAACCAACCAATTCAGTTTCAATAATGTGTAAAGAAAAATATAAATTCAATGAAACATATACACATTTGAAACATAGATTTTAACATGGAAACCATGCTAAGGGAAAAACCACTTGGGACCGGTAACCCAAAATATTTTCACTCTTATGAAGTGAGCTTGGTGAAGAGCCAACCCTATTAAAGGTTACAATACATACTGTTAAGTGCAACCTTGTTAGAGGATTTAAAACTAATAATTTGTCTTTTGACCTAGCACTCACTATGCTATCAATAAGAAAACCTCTTGATACCTTGAGTATTTCAATAATAAAGGACTGTTAAATCCCACTCGGTTAAGAGATTTTCTAAATCAATGGTTAAAATGATACAGTAAATGATCTATTCAAAATACAACTTTAACTTGTAGATATTTAGATCTATTGTTAGTCCAATAATACCTCTCTGACCAATGTTCACTTTAGTTTCTTTGCTCCCTTTCTTTGTTCTACTCGGTGAGTGCTCTGTCCTCTGTTGTTCGGTGTGTGTAGAATTCCTTGGCTCTGTTGTTTAGCCTGTATGATTAGATCTGCAAGAAGAATTCAATCTTCACTGGAATTATACTTAGAATTCCTCTTTTTCTAATGTATTTCTTGTCTCTTTATATAGACATGATCAACCACTTAATCTCCTTGTTTTTGTCATAGATCACTTCTTGATCCGTAAAACTCACCATGACTGCTTTATCCTGTAAAGCTCTACTTTAGTTTTATTGTGTAGATATCTCCATGATAACTATGAATAAAACACACTTTAAATCTCCTTCATTATTTAGTTTAACTGATTGTTAAGAATAAAGCAATCAATTAGCCATTCTCTAAATATAGCTCCTGCCAGCTAAGTAGTTTTGTCATTCTTTAACTTCTGTTTTGTTTCGTCATCAAATCCATTTATGCTCAGTAGCAACTCCACTTATGCTCAGTAAATAGCTCTTGCTCTATAAAACTTGCCCGATTACTGCAATGATCGGTAAACACTGTGAACTGTTGGGTGTTCACTGTCCATTAGTGTGCACTGTCCATCAGTGTTTACTATTACTCGGTGTATACAGACTTTTTATGTTTTACCGATAGCATAAACTTTGTATTTTTAGATCTTCAAGGTTATGACCAATATGTGTATGAATAATCATACCATATTAAGTTGACACCATTGAAAATATAATACATTAACTAATTTAATGCCTTGCATTCACTTTTGTATCTCGGTGATCATCAACTTATCATATTAAAACATTCAATAAGTTATAGTTCATCATCATTATCATCATACTTGTTCCTAGTTTAGAACTTGATCACAACTGCAACATGGACTTGAATGTACTATTATTTCAAAATAAATAAAGATAAGTGTTTTCTGTTTCACTTGTGTTAAGAAATTTAAATTCATTTTAGTTAGTCCCTTGCAATTATTGAAGGTAGATTCAATTTCTATTCTTGCAATGCTTGTGTAGAGATTTTGCATGTCTCATATCCCTGTTTGATCATCAAGGAAATTGTGAAAAGTTAGTGTTTCCAGCTTCTTGTTCAACTAGTCTCCCAACCATACGAGTTAAATTCATTTGAAATAACAAGGATATAAATATACTTAATTTCTCTGCATCTATAGAATTTGAATAGTTGATGGTGTTGGAATATATACTGTCTTGTAGGGTTGTACATAGGATTGACTCTATTTCCCAAGTTGAAACATGCACTGGTCTTATCAATTTTTGGATATAGTCATTTAGTTCATTGTTAAATGTTGTTGAGATATTCTATCTAGTTTTTATTCAATTTATATATAATTTATAAGCATTCTTACAATTTCCCAAAGTATTTAAGTTTTGCAGTTTTATGTTGTGATTGATCACAATTGGATTTATTTCAAGTACATGTTTTCTACACTTAAAAGAGAGGTTTGAGATGCTATCAGATCTGCTATAAAAATCCTTAATCTTGAGAGATAAGTTAAGGTATAGGTCTACCATCCTTGGTCATGCAGAGCCAAAATTATAGAAGTTCCAACCTTGCCTTGGTTGTGACTTGTTAGCTAGCCAAATCACTTGGGTTTTCCAACATTAGATTGGCAAGTCCATAGGAAATCCAATCTATTGATTTGAGCACCAACACGGTGGACCTTGGTATTCCCAATATATTATTTCATGGTATATGAGGGAAATGTTACTATCATATTGGGAAAAGGATACATGAAAAAGTATGGATGTATTAATGTAGGATTCTGATAACGAATCTTTTGATTCAAATGAAGACCGCTCGCTCGCTCAAGTTCAAAGTATGGTAAGTTAAGAGGTCAGCGAGTGTGCGACTGAGAATTGATTGAGCAATAAAGGTCATATCACTCACTCGTAAGGTTTCAAAGAAAATAAATTTTTGAGGGACGAGTCCGCGATTGGCAAAAGAGAAAAGTGATGCCACTCACTCACTCAGGTATAAGTACAAAGCATAAAGAGGTAGCGAGTGTCCAACTACCAAATGATGAAGTTTCCAGTTAGGTCATCGCCTAGTCATGGAGCATATGAACCAAAACAAAAATAGACCACGAGTGCGCGACTGCTTAAAAGGAAAGGTCTTGTCACTCACTCTCGAGGACAATTTTGAATATAAGCAAGGTACAATAGGTTGGCGATAAGTTGACAGGTGGCTCATTTCAGACTTACGAAGGAAAAAAAGAGAAAAGTGATTACTCTTTTCTAGCAAGTATCAAATAGTGTGAATTAATGGCAACATTAGTTACAGAGAGATGATTGCATGACATTGCAAGTGCAAGAATTTGACATTCATGTGGACAAGATGCTGGTTTGATGGCTATAAAAATGAATGATTGAGCTTGATTCTATACAACTCTAATTTGCGCTTTGAAGAATTTTGTTGAGAAATCAATAGAGCTTGTTTTTTTGAGAGTGAAATTTGAAGAGGAAAGATGAGTCAAGATACTACTAGTGCTTCCTCATAGGGGTCTGAAAAGAAGAAGGTTGCAACAAAGAAATACATAGAGGAATTTGCTGATTTGTTGCCTAGGACAAAAAATGCAAACAGTGCTAACTGGGATGAATGGAAAGACAGATGGTGTCAATGCAGAAACCCGGTCACTCCAAACTTCTCTAGTAATACACTATTCCATTATTTTTGGAATAATAGGATTAAATCAGTACCTATTTGCAATCCTTGGGAGTTAAATATGGCAAAGTTGATTGTGCCTGATATATATGTGGATATAGGGTTAATTAGGGAACTTGCTAAGAATTATTTCCCAATAGCTAGAGTAATCAGAATGAAAAACAAAGAGTCCTTAGTATCCATAGATAGGAGATCAGTAGCAGAGGTCTTTGGGATCATTGGTGCATTATGCACAAAGATTGAGCTGGAAAAAATTTAGGCGGATTACAAGAAAAGGGAGAAATTAGTCAAAAAGTTTGATATGCCTAGATATAAGCCCAGGGTGGATAGGAATTAGGGAAAGTCCCAGATAACCTTAAACCACCTTTTGACTTATCCCTCTTTCACCACTATATAAAATGCACAGTATATGACCTAACTAGAGTATTAGGTTTTGATGGAGATTCAACAGTACTCCTAGCTGTGTTCATGATGGCCATGAATATCTAGCACCCGGAGGTCAACATTGATTATGATTATGTGGGATACATAGTTGAAGCTATACATACTGCATTGGTAGAGATACGGTTGGATGCCCCTATACCAACTTTTAAGCATTATTCCCATTTAATGTGTATGATTCTATATTTTAACAGGGAGTCCGTGGACAAAGAGCTGAATTGTTTGTTTCAGAATATGGTGTAAATGCACCAATCCAAAGGTGGACAAAGGTATGGGATAGTTCATCAGTGAATTCATATTTTGTATCCTTTTGTAATTTGATTAAAGATCCAATTTTTGAATTACTAGGAACTGATAGGCAGAGATTTCCAAATGAGGTCAGAAGAGTCTTAAGACCTTGGAAATTTTTTCCAAATTGGCCAATTAATCATAACTAGGGTGATTTTTTATTTTTTGATCATATTACTATTATAAGGGTATATGGTTGTACACAACCATCTCACATTCTCCTTATGTTTGTACCTCTTAGGCTTGCTTTCTTAGAGTTTGTTTGGCAGATTACTTGGGTTGACAAAGAATTTTTAGAAGGGCATAAAAAGGGTACTTTTGTCCCTAGGTTATGGATTGGTTTTGATTTCTCTATTGGGAAGGGAGTTTTTGATCTAATCAACAATTTCCTAAAGCAATATAGAATGTCTCCAGCAATTGCTAGGTTCTGTGATCCGGAATAGTTTGTAAAAATAGCTCTAAAGTCTATGACCCCTTGGTAAAAAATTAGAGATCATGAGCCACTGGATGATGAAGACATTGTGAGAAATAAACTGGATAGGCATGATGTTCAGGAAAGAAGAAGGAAGTGGAATAATCTTCTTAGGGCGTAAGCTGACTGGAAAGAATCAGACAAGACTTTTTATGGTTTTTTCCCTGACCTCCCATATCTACAAAGAATGGAGGAGATGCTCAAATCTTATGATACATTAATGGCACAAGTACCACAATTTAGTGCCGAAGATTCACAATCCCAAGGATCCCCAATTCCTGTTACATTGCATGACTAGGAACATCAATAACAACAATAGGAACATCAAGATCAATAGGATGAACTTCACCAAGAAGAAGAAGAGGTGGGTGAAGCAGCTACCTCTGACAGAGAGCCACCAAAGGAAAAGCAAAAAACAAAGCACAAGAAGGGGCAAGACAAGAATAAAATGGCTAAGGATAGTATAACAGAACATGGAAAATATTTTAGGAAATTGAAAAGGCAAATGCAAAAGGATCCCCAAGCTGAAGGATAGGGGGATAATCAAATGGTATTGTTTGGAGAAGTTGATGAGAGAGTAATGATGGAAAGTGAATTCATGAAAGATGATGAATTCATAAAATCTAAAGAATTCAAGAGCTTCTTAATCCAAATTAAGTAGAAGGATTTCAGGCAAAACCTAATCGCAGGAGAAGGTCAAGAAGATAAAAATGAAGAAATTGTGAAAAAACTCCAGGATTATGATCCTAAGAGTGAGCTGATTATTGTGGATCAAGCAAGACCGTTGGTACAGAATGGTGGGGTGTTGTTAATGCCAGATTGGGACTTACAGTCCACTTTTATCATTGACCAGATCAGGAGGAAAGAAGACCCCTTAATGAAAATAGAGTTTGAAATTGATGAGGTGTTGAAAGGATCAGGGTTTGATCCTAAATCCAAGACTCTAGCTATTTGGTCATTGGCCCCTGCTACACAAAAGCCTCTAGTCATGACCATAAGAGAGGAAAAGAGAGCAGATAGGATGAATTGGAATCTGCAAAACACCACTAACACTGAGATAGCTGAGTTGATAACTCAAGTATCATTCATGAACCTAGCAAAGGTTGATGACTTGTCTAAAAGGTATGAAACAACTTTTGGCCAGATGATGGCATTGGAAAAGAAGCATGAGGAAACTGTGATTCACAATCACACCCTAGAAGAACAGATTGCAAAATTCAAGGAGGAATTAGTGGAGAGTAAAAGAGAGAAAACTCCAGCCCCTCAGGAAATATCAAGACTTGAAACAAATGTTGCCACAGAGGCAAAAGAAGATTCAGAAATGGCAGAAGGCCAGTCCAAGGAATTGTCACAGGGACAAAGCATAAATATCATGCCTATCATATTTCCCATACTTCAACATTGAATTGATGTTTTTAATTAGAAGACTGATATAATACACACACAATATGGCTCACTGAAAGAAGCATCAAGGATAGCTACTGAAGCTATGACATTCTTGGAGCCCACATTCAAGACCTAGTCAGGAAGAGACAGAATAATAGATAAATTAAAGATAACCATGCTATACAGTGATGATTTTCCTGATAAAATTATAGAGACCATTGACATGATCAATGAGGTGAATAATACATATGGCATCTTCAATGGCAAGGGTGAATTAATTAATAATAAATTGTAGTTATTTGGTGACCAGTGCCCCCCATTAATCCCAAAATTCTATGATGAAGTTGGTACTTTAAAGCCACAATCAAATTGGACAGTTGAGTTTGATGGGATATTTAAAGATGAAGAGATGAAGCAGCGCTTGGAGAAAGTTAATGAGGCCAAATGTTACAATGAACTGATTGACAACCTCTTCAAGGTTGAAAGATATATGGCCAAATTTGTTTTTGCAGCTAGAAACACCATCAATGCCAAGTGGACAGAAGATGTTGCTAATATGGAGAAAGAAAAGACCTTTGATTGGCCAACCGCCAAGGAGGTGAATAGATGGAAAGAGAAATTGAAAGGATAAGGAGGATACACTCAAACTAGAACAACAAACCTTGTTCAGACTTCGCCAACTTTTGCCACCTATTTTTTTGTTATAACTTTTGTTTTTATGTTAGTTGCAAAAGTTGTAAAAGATTTTGTAAATATTTCCCATGTAGTTCGTAGCTTGTTGCATCCTTAGTTATAAAAGGATTCCAAGACTACTGGGAAAGAGATAGCCATTTTTCATTTGGAAGTACAAGTTTAAATGTACAAACTCTGGTTTAAGACCAATATATTTTTGAGTAGGGTTTTGAAATTACAGTTGAATGTAATAAGCAATTCTAATTATGAATACAAATGAAATCCACCAATAGTTTCTGAAACATATGATGATTATTTTGTCTTCATTATGCTGTTCTAAATTTTATTTAAATTGAATGCTCAAGGAATGTTCAATTTATACATCTATTAGGCAAATTTTGAAATAGTTTTAGGGTTCTTTCAAGGAAAGATTAAAATTGCCTTAGGGTTGTCTCAATGAGATTTAGGGTTGATAATGAATTTGATGAATTAATTTGTTATATGTGTAAGGATAGATATATGAGGTATATCTATGTTTATGCCAGATTTTGTAGTTGTCTTAAATTCCTGTTCATGAGCAAATTGGTTAAAGTTATTCAAAAGTGACTCCATAACCTAGGATTAAGCACTGGTCTATTTTCCACTGAATTAGGTGACTATCTCTATTAAAATTGATCTTTACCTTTTTTTTTGATCTATCCAATAAATTTTACAGTGGTCAATCCTTGGAATTCCATTCATATTATATTAGAATAATTTAGTGATTTGATTGTTCTGAGTTGGAAGGGTATTCCTACCCGAGTTTATGGAGCTCAAAGTGTAGAGGGTTTAAAAACCCTGTTTCTATCATTCTGTGTCCTACTTAGTCAGTGTCTGGGATAAATAGAGCAAGCTCTTTGAGAATATTTTTATGTTAGAAAGAAAAGGAACTAACAAACCCAAGATAGGTTACTTTGGACCAAAATACCCAACTACTCACTGAGCCCCTGTTTTAGGCATGAAAATGGACTATTTAAGAAAGCAAGTACCCAGTAAACTTACCACCAAGACCCAAGACTCTCAATAGTAAGTCAATAGGGTTAAAATCAAAAAATTATCAACTCAATTAGGTTCTAAAACCAAAGTAAACAAAAAACCCCCAATATGGCTATCCCCAAGCCCTCAAAACAAGGGTTTTCCAAATCTCCACTCTCCAAGCCTTGATAGACTCAAAAAATTATTGATTAACCATTATATGGACATATCCATGCACTCCAAGTCATAAAACATACCCCTCATAAAGGTAGAACTCCCACTGTTGTTCCTACACCTTTTTTTCCTTCACAAAACCATGGAATCATTCATGCATTAGGTGATCACTCTGCAAACCCATGTTATCCTTGCATAAAAAATGGTTATAACATTAATATACACTATTATAATTCACCCCTCAATCATAGTAAGTACAGTATGGGGATGAATCTTCAATCCATTGTTGAAAACCACTGCCCAAATAAGGATTATCACGGTATAGTCAACCTTATTGGCTTGAGACTCAATCAAAATACTATCAAATGGATTCAAAAAAATTATGTAAACATATAATAGATTTATAAAATGCTTGGATTCAATAGAACATCAAATAAATTAACAAATTAGCAGGAAAATTCTTCTTTATTCCATCAAAATCAAGTATAGCCATGTATATCTCGATCCCAGTCTGCACATACTCTTCACCATCATCGAGCAAGGCATGAAACAAAGTTCAAATATCCTCTCCTAAATTGTTAGGAATAATAGTCCACAAGACAACTGAGAGGGGGGTGAATCAGTTGTGATATAGATTATTAAAATTTATAAACCAAATCTGTAAGTGTAAATAATAACATAGTAAATGTCAACATCATAACACAATATTTGTTTTCAAGGAATCCCTGTTAAAGGTAAAACCACGGTGGGAATTAACACCCAAAAATAATGTATTGAGAGTATAGTAACCCTATTAAAAGATTTAGCCTTGGTAGGAGCTTGTTACAACATTATAATACATAGTCCATGTTAGGAGACAGACCCTGTTAGGAGTAAAGAGAAATAGTAGGCTCACTGCCAAGGCACGCTGCCCAAAGAATACTAAAGCCACCCTAAACGATTCACAATCTGAACAAGTCTATAAAGAAAATACACAATCCAATGAACTGTCTGATAGCAACTGTCTTTGCTTGGTCAGTTCCAATGAAGTACTCTTCTCATTAACTTTACTCTACATTCAATAGTCAAACAGGATTCACAGCTTTCACTTCTCTTCCTTTCAATCTCTATCACATATTTCCAAAATAAAAGATCACTCATATATACCCTCTTACAATAATTCATTAGGTCATCCAGTTAAGCTTTCCTAATACAAAAATAATTAATTAGGTCGGCCAATTAAGGCTTTCCAATATACAAAAATATATTTAACCCCTTGCTAAGATACACATGGTACCTATAACAAGTAAACATCATTTACAATCCATTAATTATGCTTCTAGATCCACAATCCATGCTCACAATTCATTTTACACGCTACATGTCTAAAGTCAGCTAGCAATTAGGTCTTCTTCAGAATACATGCCACAGCTGACGTCACTAGTCATCAAAAAACAATTGAACTCAACCTATTATTCCAAAATATTTTAGTTGTCCAAGAGTAAGCTTTCATCATTTGAAATATCTTCGCCAGAAAGATATACCTGAAACACAGAGACCTTCTCTGTCCAGAATCACAGTTACAGTCCAGAAACCAGTCTTCACCAAATCAACTATAACATTTGTAATATGAAACTAAATCCAAGAAAACTTAGGAATAAGGTCAACACACATCCTTCTACATAAATCCAAATTCAATCATTCTTAATCATTTGTAAGGTGTCCGTACACTTCTTCTAGTCAAGTAACTAGTCTATCCTCTCAATAGAAATATATGTTGACATTAGTGAAAAAATATGAGTATCAACAGCATGATCAGTAACCAAAAATGATATCATCCAACAATCTCCCCCTTTGGCATTGATGGCAACATATGGGAAAATCCATATGCATCAACCCAAAAGTACGCTCTATCAATATAGTATTCTCTATATCCTCAACACAAATCTCTCAAAATAGTAGGGATTTTCACATAGATTCCTCCCCTTTTTGGAAGCAATGGAAAAGGGTGCCATAACTCATCTGTAATATTCTTTAAGGTGTAGCTTTTAAAAATATTCATGTCCATCAACCAGGTGCAAGATCACCCAAATGTACTCCATATTATTCTCCTGCAATCACCCCCCTGAGGAGTAGATCCATACATCAAGTCCATAGAATGATATAGATTTGAGATCCACTACACTGATGCACATCTGCATCATTTAATTACTACTGGGAAGGACCATCACCCTAAGCATGCCTCTGAGATATTCAAAATAATCTTTTGGAAATTTTTTACTAAATATATATATGCTATATGTTCCTTTGTGCTAATATAATCTAGTTTAATCTTTTTATCTACTACCTTCTCCCTCAAGAAATGATACTTAATAGAAATATGTTTAGTCTTTGAATGCATTATAGGATTCTTTGACATATTCACTATGCTATTTTTATCACAATGGATAACCACTGGTTCTTTAAAAATTCTTACAATGTCTTTCAACATTTGTTTCATCCAAACAACTTGTGTACAGTTTATTTTAGTAGCAACATACTCTGACTCAATAGTAGATTGAGCAATATAGTTCTGCTTCTTTCTCAACCAAGAAACTAATCTTTTTCCAAGGAAAAATGCACCGCCACTTGTACTCTTCATTTCATCCACATTACTTGCACAATTAGCATCAGTATAAGCCTGTAAAGTAAAATCTTCTGATTTTTCATACCATAATACATATTCTATTGTCCCTTTCAAATATCTAAAACTTCTTTTTACAATAGTAAAATGTGTCTCTTTAGGATTTGCCTGATATCTAGCCACAATTCCAACTGCATTGGTAATATCTAGTTTAGTGTGAGTTAGATATTGTAGACCTACAATCATCGATCTGTACTTTTTTTGTACAAAACTTTGAGTCTCATCACTATTAGTCAGTTTGTTTCCAGTCACCATAAGTGTCCCAACAGGTTTACAATCTTCCATTCCAAAAAAAATCAACATTTCCTTAAGATACTTGGTCTGAGATATAAAAATGCCATTCTTACTATGATTAATTTGCAAACCAAGAAAAAATTGCATCTCACCAATAATTGACATCTCAAATTCATTTTCCATTTCTTTAGCAAACTTCTTACTCATCTTATCATTGCCTCCAAAAAAGATATCATCAACAAAAACTTCTACAATTAAGATTTCATCTTCATCAGTTCTCAAATATAAATTATTGTCTGCATTACCTTTTATGAAACCAAGACAAAGTAGATATTGTCCAGTCTTGCATACCATGCTCTTGGTTCCTGTATCAATCCATACAGTTCCTTCTTCAGTTTGCAAACCATGTTTTCATCATTTGTCAAAGGAAAGCCATCAGGTTGCTCAATGTAAACTTCTTCTTCTAGATCACCATTCAAGAATTTTGACTCCACATCCATCTGATAAACCTTAAAGTCTTTATGTGCACCATAAGCAAGAAATAATCTCACAGCTTCCAATCTAGCAACAAGAGAAAATGTTTCTTCATAGTCTATACCTTCTTGTTGTGAATATCCTTTATATACTAGTCTTGCCTTGTTTCTTACTATTGTTCCTTCCTCATCCATCTTATTTCTAAAAACCCATTTAGTACCAATCACATTTTTATTCTTAGGTCTTGGAACCAATTCCCAAGTATTTTTTTTATTTATATGTTCAAGTTCTTCTTCCATAGCTTTAGTCCAAGATTCATCTCTACATATTTCATCAGTAGTCTTTGGTTCAACTTGAGAAATCAAACAGATCTCATCTCTAGCTATAGATCTAGTCATCGTACCTTTACTCGCATCACT
The DNA here is from genome assembly GCA_018584345.1 of Thuja plicata. NCBI lineage: Eukaryota > Viridiplantae > Streptophyta > Pinopsida > Cupressales > Cupressaceae > Thuja > Thuja plicata. The sequence continues at coordinate 2,013,946 of MU227548.1, forward strand.
AACAATTTGATCTTTAGGATGGTTCTTCTTAACATACCTTGGTGTCTTCAGCATCTTAGTAGCTTCAGTCTATTCATCTTCAATCTCATTGTTAATCATCAAAGATTCTTGAGGTTCAGTAGTAACCTCTTTCATTTATGTAATCTGACCACAATCATACATCCTTTCCTGAATCTAAACATTTTCATCTATCCTCACATTGGCGCTTTCAATCAACTTTCTCAATCTCAGATTGAAACATTTATATGCTTTAATCTTAGTGGAATAACCAAGAAATATTTCTTCATCACTTCTAGCATCAAACTTTCCTATTTCATCATCTCTCTTGATATAACGTTTACTACGAAATATTCTAAAACATTTTACAGTAGGTGTATGATCAAATCATAATTCATAAGGAGTCTTACTTTTACCTTCTCTGATCTAAATTTTGTTCAGTGTATACATAGTAGTACCAACTGCTTCTCTTTAGTGAACATGTGACACATTTTCTTCCAGCAACATAGTCCTTGCAACATCTAATATAGTTATGTTTCTTCGCTCTACTATCCCATTCTCTTATGGAGTTCTAGGGGCTGATGTTTGTATGTATATTCCATTCTCTTCACAATATGTAATAAATAGCTCTGATGTAAACTCTCCACCTCTATCCAATCTCAAACACTTTATCTTCAAACTAGATTCATTCTCAACTTTTGCTTTAAATAACTTGAATTTGTCAAATGCTTCAGATTTCTCTCTCAAGTATGTAAGCCACATCAATCTACAAAAGTAATCAACAAATAGTATAAAGTAGCTTTCACCATAGTATGATCTTGTTCGTGTAGGAACACCTAGATCTGTATGCACCAGATCCAACTTCTCTTTTGTTGAATAAGGTTTTCTTTTGAAAGTGCTTCTAGTCTGCTTCCCCATAACACACTCTCTACACATAGTGTTAGATGGCTTCACAATTTTAGGTAGATCTCTTACTACTTTTTCCATACTTTCCTTCACAATGTTATCAAAATTAACATGAAAAAATCTTCTATGCCTTAATCAACTGTCATCAAACCTCACAATAAAACAAGAAGCTTCAGATGTGTTCAATTCAAATACATTACTTCTAGATTTAGTACCAGATGTGATCAATTCTCCTTCTTTACTTCTGATAGAACATTTTCCATCAATTAATTTAAATTGATAACCCTTGTCTACTAACTTTCTAACACTCAATAGATTATGCTTAAGTCCATTAACAAGTAATACATTCAAATCAATAATTTGCTTTTGGATTTGATGTAATCAAATCCACAAGAAAATTATTGATTTAAATGGATTTTGGAAATCTAAGAATGTTGAAGTAATACATTGTCAGTGTTAGTCTTTCCATCTAAAGAAATAGATCCAACTCCAATAATAAGCTTAGGATTAGTGTCACTAAATCTGACAACACCACCATCATGTCTTTTCAAACTTACAAACTTGTTTTTATCTCCAGTCATATGATGTGAACAACCACTGTTTATAACCCATTCAGATTTCTTTTCAACTCAGGATACTAAGGATTTTTCTTCATGCATAGGTTCATCATTCTTAATAGAAATAAATCCAATTTCATCATACTCACCATCATCATCATCAGATATACCCTCACTAGCATAATAACATTCCTTTTCTTTTGAATACTTAGACTTGAAAAACTTAGGTTTGTGCTTTGGAACTCTTGTATGACATCTAAATGCAAAATGACCAATCTTATTACATGAAAAACATTTCAAAGGTAATTTTCCTTCAAACTTTCCCTTACCTCTCTTTTCTCTTCTAGCAATCAGTGTCGCAACTTCATCTAGATTTCTTTCTTCTTCATGTATCTATTCCCATTCATCATCATAGGCTCCAAGTTCTTCCCTTAGGTCATTACTGTTGGTGCTTGCATTTCTAGATAAGGTCTTTTTTTTCTTGTGCATGGTTGTCTTGAATGCTGACTCAACTTTAGGTAGAGTATCTCCCAATTCTGCGGCCTCAAATTTAGTTAGCTTTCCATAAACATCTCTCTGGTAAAGTTTGATGTCAAAGGTATAATCTCCGGTATAGCTTGTACTTTGGTTCTATATGCAGGTGTCAAAGATTTGAGTATCTTTGCAATCACTTCTTCCTCACTGTAAGTGCCTCCAGAGTTTCTAATACTAGTAACCACTTCAGTAATTCTCTGTCCATATGCTCTAATTTTCCCATCTTCATTGATTCCATCTTTGCCTTCCATTTTTGTATCTTTGCCTATTTTGTAAACTTATCTCCAATATATAATGCTTCCAATCTTGTACAGATCTCATGTGCGGAATCCAAGTCCTTTACTTCAGTGAATTCTCCTTTTGAAAGTGCATTGATCAAAGATTCCCTTACAACCATATTAGATGAAAATAACTTATTTTCATCTTCAGTAGCCTTCTCTAACTCATCCTTAGTCACTATATTTTGATTTTTCTTTGTGATCATCCGGTAATCAATTCCCAGACATAGAAAATGTGTTCTCATCTTGTTCTGCCAACTGTCAAAATTTTTAGGACCAAACTTCAGACTATCCTTCCTATAGTAAGTCATCTTTAGGATCACCTCAAGTTGTTAAACTTTCTCTCTAAGGACCACAAGCTTTGATACCAATTTTTAGGAATAAGAGTCTAGAAGACAACTGGGAGAGGGGGGTGAATCAATTGTGATATAGATTATTAAAATTTAAACTTTATAAACCAAATCTATAAATGTAAATGATAACATTGTAAATGCCAACACCATAACACAATATTTGTTTTCAGGGAAACCTTGTTAAAGGTAAAACCCCCATGGGAATTAGCACCCACAAATAATGTACTGAGAGTATAGTATCCCTATTAAAATATTTAGCCCTGTTAGGATCTTGATACAACATTACAGTACATAGTCCCTGTTAGGAGATAGACCCTGTTAGGAGTCAAGAGAAATAGTAGGCTCACTGCAAAGGAACACTACCCAAAGAAGGTTAAAGCCACCCTCAAGGATTCACAATCTGAACAAGTGTATAAAGAAAATACACAATCCAGTGAAATTTCTGATAGCAACTGTCTTTGCTTGGTCAGTTCCAATGAAGTACTCTTCTCATAAACTCTACTCTACATTCAACAGTAAAACAAGCTTCATAGCTTTCAATTCTCTTCCTTTCAATCTCTTTCACATATTTTCAAAATAAAAGATCACTCATATATACCCTCTTACAATAATTCATTAGGTCGGCCAGTTAAGCTTTCCTAATACACAAATAATTAATTAGGTCATCCAATTAAGGCTTTCCAATATACAAATAATTATTTAACCCCTTTCTAAGATACACACGGTACCTATAAAAAGTAAACATCATTTACAATCCATCAATTATGCTTCCAGATTTGTAATCCACGCTCACAATTCATTTTACACGCTACATGTCTGAAGTCGACCAGAAATTAGGTCTTCTTTAGAATACACACCACAGATGAAATCACCAGTCATCAAACAACAATCAAAATCAACCCATTATTCAAAAATATTTTGGTTGTCCATGAGTAAGCTCACATCATCTGAAATATCTTCGCCAGAAAGATATACCCGAAACACAGAGACCTACTCTGTCCAGAATCACAATTATAGTCCAGAAACCAGTCTTCACCAAATCAATTGTAACATCTGCAATATGAAACATAAATCTAAGAAAACATAGGAATAAGTTCAACACACATCCTTCTGCATAGATCTAACTTCAATCATTCTGAATCATTTGTATGGTGTCCGTACACTTCTTCCAGTCAAGTAACCAGTTTGTCCTCTCCATAGAAATATATATTGACATCAGTGACAAAACATGAGTATCAACAGCATGATCAGTAACCAAAAATGATATCATCCAACATAACTTCCCAAACCAATCCCAATCAGTTGGAAGTGTTAAACACACTAAAAAACTCTAAAACTATTTTCCCTCCCATTTCCTAACTAGCCGTTAGGATTTGAAAATTCAAATCTTAACTTACATTTTATTTGAAATTTAAACCTATAGAATCATTAATTAAATGGATTCTAATATCCTAGGACAAAATAAACTATTCAAGGCCTTTATTACCCAATTTAACCCCATGGAGCACTAATGGCTCATTTTACATTATTTTTCTCCTAAGGTCCTTATCAGGCCCTTTAGGATTTTTACCAATTATATCATATTGATCATTGCATATGGTCATTATAGGCTTTAGGATCTCCCAATTAACTTGGGAGAGATGTCTTCATGCTCCTCTTCATGCTTTGATCAACTGGTGTCTTCAAGTTCCTAGGTGTTCTCATAGATGCTCCTGCATCATACACCCCACCTTCAAAAGAGCTCTTTTCTCAAGAGCCAATGCTCTTTGCCTTAAAACCACCCATCCTCCTAGACAATGTTCTGCATCCTTGTACCCTTCTAGGAATCTGCAACATCTTCTTCACAACTACACTTAGATTGTTAGAAAAAGCATATTTATCACCATTTTCCCTTCCATGTTTGTGTTTGGAATAGTCAGAATGCTCTTTGTTTTCCATCCTTCCAAGACCCTTACAAACATTTTTTCACTCCTCCAATCATTTCTCTTCCTCTGATCCACTAGAGGACACCATACTCCTCCAATGAGTATGCCATTTTTTTTATTATGAGTAGCATCAGTCATCATGTTGTCATCATCACCATGCCTCCTCATTAACAAACACTGTCTCCATTTATGATCCTTCACCAAGGACTGATTGTTAATGTCTACCACATACTCTCTTTTTCCAAAACACGCAATTCTAACCTTACCATCACAAGGTAAAGGTGTTACAATGAATCTCTTCCCTCTCTGACATACAACATATGTATTTTTAAACCCATAGTGAATTATTCTCCTAAAATAATTCCCACGCCTACCTAGGATAATGTGCCAACATTTCATAGGTACAACATCACAAATTACCCTATCATGGTATTCTCCAATACTTAAATCAACTAATGCCTGCTCTCTTATCATTTTTTATCGTTATTGACCCATGACACACTATAAGGATGCTCAAGTGGAAAAGTTTTCAAATAAATCTTCCTTACCATCTCATAAGAAACCAAATTCTCAAATGAACTAGAATCAATGATCATATCGCATAATTTACCATGAATTTTACAACACGTTATAAAAAGAGATACCTTTTGCCTCTCTTGTTGCTGGATAGGTGTCTTCATCACCATCAAATATTCACCTTCTTCTAGGTCTTCCCTCCTTGATTCTTGTACTGATTTTTTATCTTCTTCCTCTCCACCTTATGTCAAGTGGACTCTCTTCTCTGTCTTCTTGAGTTATTCCTCCTTCTTAGGGCACCTATAGGAATGATGCCCAATTGCTCCATAGGTAAAAAAATTACCAATGAATACACCACTTCCTCTTCCATAAATAGATCTTCCACATCTTCTTTGTCTTGTATCAGCAACTATGAATTTTCCTTTGTCATCACAAGACTTCTCTTGTACATGATTGGATCTGCCTCCCCTGCCTTTGTTTGGATTACCTCTACCACCACTATTCTTATCTTGTTTTCTCCTTAACTTCTCCTCAACTCTTACTGCCAACTTGTAACATTCCTCAATGGATCTAGGGGTTGCGAGAATTAATTCATCTTGGATGTTGAATCTAAGTCCCCCCAAATATCTAGCCATATTTTCTTCCATATCTTCCTCATGGCTAACTCTAATGTCCAACTTGTGAAATTATTCATTGTACCCTTGTACATCTAAGTATTTTTGTCTAAGACCTTGCATTTTCTTATACATATGTACCTTGTAGTCACTAGGTAAAAATTTAGATTTTATTTTATCCATCATAGAAAACCAAGAAGTGATCTTGGGTTCATTTCTCTTCCATCTCTCTTCTTGAACACAATCCCACCACAATAGGGCATGTCCCCTCAACCTTGACTTTGCAATCCTTACCTTTTGTTCATCTTCAATGTCTTCACATTCGAAGTAGTTTTCCATGGCACCGAACCAATCAATGAGTTCTTCATAATCCATCTTACCTGTATACATGGGTAAGTATGATCTTCCTTTTGCATCTCTACTTCTTATGGCCTTTGCAAACTTAGCCATCCTCACATCTTCTGGATCCATTTGTGGTTCTTCCCTTAAAGGGATTTCCTCTTCTCCCTATACTTCATATTCATCATCTTCTTCTAATATGCTCTTTCCTCTCTTCTCAAGGATAGTCAATCTGCCAATCAAGGATCCCATCTCCTTTTCCTTCTCAATATTCTCCCTTCTCTCTTGTTCAAGGGTTTCTCTCATTCTTTTATTCTCTACAATTTGATCCTTCACAAGCTTGGAAAGTTCAACATTAGTGACTCTCTTACAGATCCCATCATCTTCTACTTCTGACATCTCCAATGTAGAAAATAAACTCTGGAACACTCAAGGAGGAAATGGACAGTCCAAGGCCTCAACAAAGGATCAAGTACACCAAAGACCCCAAAAGTTTTCTTCTCTCTTCCAACCTAGGATGTTCCTAGGCTCTGATACCACTTGATGCAGAGGCTATAGGTTCACTTTGTCTAATAGGACCGAATCTCTCAACCCTTCAAGGAGATCCCTTCCTACAAGCTCTACACGTTTGAAAACATCTTCCAACTTCCTGACATATGTCGAGCGATACCGAGCGATAGTATATGTCGAGCAACAGTATATGTCGAGCTCTTCAGGGACCAAGCACTACAACTAGAAACTTCCCAAACAAATAGGAAAAATAAGGTTGGATTTAGATACCCTTTATCAAGATACATAACATATCCAAGACCCAACATAGGTTACTTTGGACCAAAATATCCAACTACTCACTGAGCCCATGTTTTAGGCATAAAAATGGACCATTTAACAAAGCAAGTACCTAGTAAACTTACCCCCAAGACCCAAGACTCTCAACTGTCTCTCAATAGGGTTAAAATCAAAGGATTATCAACTCAATTAGGTTCTACAAACAATGAAAATACAAAACCCCCAATATGGCTATCCCCAAGCCCTCAAAACAAGGGTTTTTCAAATCTCCACTCTCCAAGCCTTACTAGACTCAAAAAATGATTGATTAACCATTAGATGGACTTATCCATGCACTCCAAGTCATAAAACATACCCCTCATGAAGGTATAACTCCCACTGATGTTCCTATACCTTTGTTTCCTTCACAAAATCATGTAATTAGTCATGCATTCGGTGATCACCTTGCAAATTCGTGTTATCCTTACATCACAAATGGTTAGAACATTAATATAAATTGTTAGGATTGATTCCCCAATTATAGTAAGCATAGTATATGCCTCTCTCTCTGATTTCCCACAACTTTCCAAGGGCGGGGGTTAGTAGCAAAGGTTCACAAGTGAATGCAAATCAAGTATACAATAACTACTAAATGAATAACAGAAACGTGAGCAATAAAATGTACAAACAAGAGAAGGGAAGACAAGTAAATGAAAACCCCTCGATGCTTGAAGCTTCTATTGTTTCTCTCTACTCCTTCCGAAACGCTGTTCTTGATGCTCAGTATTGGCAGGGCAGTGTCTATGACTTGAGAAGCGTCGAGAATTTGATAATTGAAATGTGTGTGTGTGATCGCAAGATAGCTTGAATGCTAGAACCAAACTGACATTGTAATGGCGCACGAGAGATTGAAATCCTGGATCCTTCAAATGGTTATGAAGAATTTATTATATAGTAAATGGTGATGAAATGAATGGTTGAGATCAATCCCAGAGATGGGGAGATGAATGGTTGAGATCAAAAGGAACAGGAGAGATCCTCAGTAAACTCCACCTCTTTATTTGGTTAAGAGGAGTTAGAGTTTGGTTAATTGAGGAGCTAATTATGAGTTACCTTTTTGAACTGAAGAGGTGGGTGAAGTTACCCATGTGGACTGGAGAGATGGGTGGAGTAACCCATGTGATGTAATTGGAGTTATCTCTT
>MU227548.1:2036745-2052100 GCA_018584345.1 Thuja plicata
ATTATTTTCAACATGTGAGATAATTGAATTCTTTTTGATTAAGAATTACTTTATTTGATGAAATTAAATTAATTTAATTGAAATTAATTTAATTGGAAGAATTTAATTAGTAAGTTTAAATATTTGATTTTAAACTATAGGAAATGGAGTTTAATTAATTAAATAATGATAATTAATCAATTAAAGCTTAATTAATTAAATAAAATTAATTATTTAATTAATTTTGGGAATTGGATTAGATGATTTGAGAAATGTATTTAGAAGAAGATAGGTGATTAATTAATGATTAAAAAACCATTAATTAATAGATGAAAATTAGTGTTTTTAATGTAAAGTCGCAAGCCTGTCCATTTTAGGGTGTCTACACATAGTATGGGGATGAATCTTCAATCCATTTCTTAAACCCTTGCCAAAATAAGGAAAGTCATGGTACAACCATCCTTATTGGCTTGAGACTCAATGAAAATACTATCAAATGGATTCAAAACAATTATGTAAACATATAATAAAGTTATTAAATTCTTGGATTTAATATAACATCAAATAAATTAACAAATTAGCAATAAAATCCTTCTTTATTGCATAAAAATTAAGTACAGTCTTGTATATCTCGATCCCAGTCTGTACATACTCTTCACCATCATCGACTAAGGCATGAAACAAGGTTTAAATAGCCTCTCCTAAATTTCCAAACTGATCCCAATCGGTTGGAAGTGTTAAACACACTAAACAACTCTAAAACTACTTTCCCTCCCATTTCCTAACTAGCCATTAGGATTTGAATATTCAAATCTTAACTTATTTTATTTGAAATTTAAACCTCTAGACTCATTATTTAAATGGATTCCAATATCCTAGGACCAAATAAAATATTCAAGGCCCTAATTACCCAATTTAACCACATGGAGCACTAATGGCTCATTTTACATCATTTTTCTCCTAAGGTCCTTATCAGGCCCTTTAGGAATTTTATCAATTCTATCATATTGATCATTGCATATGTTCATTATAGGATTCAGGATCTGCCAATTAACTTGGATAGATGTCTTCATGCTCTGATCAACTGGTGTCTTCAAGTTCCTAGGTGTTCTCATAGATGCTCATGCATCACATTTTGTGTTAAGTGTAATTCTATTATGTTCAATGCAAACCTTTGATAGTATGTACAAGGGAGAACACCACAAATAATGTACTATCTGTGTATTCATTTTTAATTGAAAGGATGTTAGATTATAAAGCCTTTTTAATCTAGATTATGAACAATTCTTATTATGTATATGAAAAAGAAGTGCAAGCTACCAATGATGTATATGTATATTGGCATTATCTGGATTAAAGATGCACTGAATTATAAATCTTCTTTTTGTATGAATGTTAGTAGATGTATTGTGTAATTAATTAGAAGATGCTTAGCATGTTATAATGAGATTAGAAATTGTATGATCTTTATGTAAATTGTTAAGAAATGAATGGTTGGTCTTTTGTAAACCTAATTTTGGAGAATTAGCTAGAATCATGATGTAAATATTGTTTTAAGTACATGCCAAGACATATCTTGTGTGGTAATAGTTACCTTGAATCCTTGCATCAAATTATGGATGAGGTGTGAGTAAATTCTTGTGTGTATGTTTATAGTGATTCTATTTTAATCTCCTTACTATGATATTAAGATCTTGAGTATTCCTCTTTCTTGACATTGTTGGTTTTGGATGGTTGGGTGTGACTTAGTCCACCTATGTTGTTTAACCCTTTTTGGGTGTCTTCAGGCTATGTCTTTTCTTGATGCTTGTATATCTAAGAGTGATTGTGGAGGTGCTTTATGCACTGCTGCTTAGATTATTTGATTCACCGATGGGTGTTCTTTGGGAAATTGTTTTGTGGGATCCCTAACTTCTCTAATAGAAAACATAGTGTGGGGATGAAGAGTCTCCTTTTCAGTGCTTCAACACTCCCTTGTGTGTGTGTGTATGTGTTTATTATATTAGTAACTTCTCCCTTTTTTGAGACTCTATGTTTGAGATAAAATATTGTTAGAGGTATTCTTGGTAGTTGTACTTCTCCTAGCTTAATCTAGAAGAGGACGTGGTCTTGGAGGACATATCTTGATATCTTGAGATTGGTTATGGATGTGAGCGTAAGATGATAAAATTTGTTTCATCTATAGTTGAGCTATCAATGTCTAAGAAGTTTTATTTTCTCCTATTCTTGGTGTTGATTTGGAATTTATATGGCCCTTCATGTGGAAGGAGGGTATTTTTTTATGTGGACGGAAGTCTTGTTGTTGTTACAGAACCAACTTGGCTCTGTTCTGAGATATTTCTCCTAGATCTCTTAGGGTTTTCATAACCCTAAATTGAGGTAAGTCACTCTCAACTTTACCTCCTCTTCAAGACTCAGTCCCCCTTCAAAATGCTTTTCATCTGCTTCTTGTTGAACCTACACAAATAGATTCATTCTACTCACTTATTCAATGTTTTATGAACATTGCTTTCATTCTCTTCCCTAGCCAGACTATTACCAAGCTCACCTAGGGTAAGATCTCCAGACTCTTTTATGTTGCTTCTCTTACAGAAAACAAAAAGGAAACTATGTACAAGGGCTCCTCTCAAATTCCATCCCAACACATGACTCTCACCATGGATTCAAGAACCTCGAGGGGCCATTAATGGTTACAACCTAGAACGGGTGAAGAACTAACAATTTACAGAACAAAAAATAAAGTAATTAATCTGCTTGCATGCAAAATGAACCACAAAGAAACTTGATATCTACTAAACACATAGTCTGCAACTTCTCATTACTGGAAAAAAACAAAATAGTACAATAATATGCAAATCTCTAATTTTCCTGTAGCTTCTCTTCTTCTTCTTCAATCTCTACTCTCTAGATCTCTAAAAATAAGGCTTGGGATATTATTAATAACCATCCTCTCATTGGAACCACAGTAACTGTCCACATATTCACAATCATCTCTTCAAGAATTGTTACAACTAACCATACTATCCATAAAAGACAAGATCCACTTTTCACGGGCCATTACGATGGAATATTGCCAAGCAATAGGAATGCAAACCAAGCTCCAGTATTGGTTGAGCTAATAGGCACCAATGTAGGTCGAGCTTCTAGGCACCAGTGTAGGCCAAGCTTCTAGGTAGTGTAGGCCGAGCTGCTAGACAGTGTAGGCCAAGATGCCAGGCAATGTAGGCCGAGTTGCTAGGCAGTGTAGGCCGAGCTGCTAGGAAGTGTAGGCCGAGCTTCTAGGTACCTGTGTAGGCTGAGTGCCAGTGATACCATGAAGCTTGTCCAAGGTTCCTGATGCCTTGGTTGGATTTCCAAAGGCTCATAAACCACCTCACACACACACAACAAAAGAAACCAACTAAGAAACCTACCTAGACATGGATTGACCTAGTCATATACATCTTAGGGAGATAAAAAAAATGACCTTCTAAGGTCCACACACACTCTCCTAACTTGGCTAGAGTCAGTACATGCCAGAAATAAAGAGCTAGGGGTGTGAGATAGGTGTGCTCCTGCACCATACTCCCCCAGACAAAAGAAAGGTTAATCCATCCTTGGATTGAGCATGTTTGGATCAATTCCCAACCTCTTGAAGTCTGTTTCTCTGATCCAAGTAGCATCAACATCTTCTTTGCCATGTCATTTGACAAGGTGCTCCATATAGTCTTTGTTCCTAGTCTTCTTGTAGACCCTTGAGTCTAGTATCTTTTCAGCTGTCATAGATGGAGTAGGGGTTAATTTCAGATCTTTTACCTCTTTATTACCTTTTGAAGGTTTCGGTCATCATCTTGAATTGGTCCTTTGTATGCTATCAAATCTGCAATGTTGAAAACCGGTGACAACCCAATGTCTTCAGGAAGCTCCACGTTGTATGCATTATTTCCATACTTTGCAAGTATCTTACATGGACCTAGACTCTTCATCTGTAGCTTGTGAGGAACACCTTTTTGTAGCCTATGTTTGTTCAAGTGTACCATCACAAGGTCTCTAATCTAAAACTAAACATCCCTCTTTGTTGCATCCACCTTTTTCTTTACCTTTTTAGCATTTTCAATCAAGTTCTTTCTCACACTTTCATGGACTTCTCTCATTTAATGAGAAAATTCCTCATCATATCCACTACCATGCATTCCTTCCTTCAATTCTCTAAGTTCAAAAATCCCTCTTGGGTGAAAGCCATAAACAATTTCAAAAGGACTCTTACCAGTTGATATGTTCACTATATCATTGTATGCATATTTAGCTTGTCCAATGAGTTGGTCCCATTCTTGAACATAATCCTTTGTGAGGCATCTCAGAAAGTTACCAAGACTTCTATTGACCACCTCTGTTTGGCAATCTGTCTGTGGATGGTAGGCAGATCCAAAAGAAATTTAGTGCAAAGCTTTTTCCATCAGGTCTTTAAAAAATGGCTCATGAATTTGTTGTCCCTTTCTGAAACAATACTAAGTGGGAGTCCATGTATCCTCTCCTCACCACTCCATTGAAAAACAATTGAGCAATGTTACAAGCATCATGAATAGTTTTGCAGGGTATAAAATGAGCCATCTTGCTAAATCTGTCTACAACAACATAAATACTATCATATCACTGCCTTGTTCTTGGAAAACCAACTACAAAATCCATGCTTATGTATTCCCATGGTTTGGTTGGGATTGGAAGTGGCTGGTAAAGACCTGCATTAGAAGATGTGCCCTTTGCTTTTTGACACACTACACAACAATCAACATACTGTCTAACATCTCTATTCATTCTAGGCCAAAAATAGAACCTAGTGACTAGCTCTTGAGTCTTACCAACTCCAAAATGACCACTAAGTGCTCCATTATGTTTTTCTTGAATCAAATTCTCTCTCATAGACCCTTTAGGAATACAAATTTGACCTCCTTTAAACAAGAAATCATTCTGCAAAGCATATTTAGAAAACTCACCATGAAAGTTGTTTTTAAACTCTTTGCATACCTTGTAGATTTGGGCAAAATCTTTATCTTCAGCATATAGGTCTTTGAAGCTATCAATACCTATGATTTTTAGCTGAAATTCTTGGACTGTGAGCATCCTTTTGCTCAATGCATCAACAACCTTATTCTATACTCCCTTTTTATGCTTGATATTGAAAGTGTAGGCTTGTAGATACTCCACCCACTTCATGTATTTGTTGCTAAGTCTGTCTTGAGAGCTAAGAAAGATGAGAGCTTGGTTATCATTATATATTATGAACTCCTTTGGTAGAAAGTAGTTATATGTGATGAAATCTAACCTCTTGGGAGCACGCTCAGACATGCAAAAATTAGAGATATAAATCATTTAACTACATTAAACATGTCTAAGAAGCATACTACCAAAAAAAACAAGAGATCCATCACAACCTCTGATGAGCCAAACAAGTGCACCCAAGCCTTGTTGATTTGCTCTTAGAGAGGTTTTTGGGTGTGCTCTCCGAACACAATATCTAAATCTAACTTGATTTGATGAATGGAAACTAGAATGCAATCTAATGATGGATGAAGAGCTCAAGGACAAGTATGAGGAACTTGTCTCAAGCCTCCACCAATAAAGATGAAAATACAAGAACTACACTAGGATGAAGATGCAAAAAAAAAAAAACTAAGATTCATTCACTATGATTACCTAAGATGTGATATCTAGATTATGAAAATGAACTAAATCATAAAACATGAAATGAACTAAGAAATTCTAGAGCTAAACTAGCATGATAACAATGCATAAAAGGGAGATGATTTTGTCTTGACAAAGGCCTCTATTTATAGAGTTTTTGGAGGAGAGAGAGGGCTTGGATGAGGTGGAGCTCATGTGGCATCCACATAGGTGCCACATGAGGGACACATAAGCCATGCAAGAGGCCCACTTTGTGTTAGGGTTTTATCTTGCAAGGCCTCTGAAAGATGCTTGAATACTTAGAAAACTCTATGACTCCCAATGATTTTTGATACTTTGACTCAAGCAAGAGAAAAAAACACTAATTGATGAGGTATTTTGATAACACTGGGGATACCTATTACCACCTCCTTCTTTTTTGAGATCCATTGACTCAGGCAGGTTTTACCTATGACTGATTACTAACTTGACAACATATTTAGAGTGTATTATACTTTATGTGCTGAATGCTCTATTTTTAAATGGACATGTATATAACAATGTAGATAACTATGAAAATTCTGAGAAAAATCTTGAAAATCCAAATCAATATCTTAATGATAGCAGACAACAACATAACAGGGAATTGCATTCTTCTTTCCTTTTATAACTCTTATGAATCTAGGAGGAATAACATATTGATTTACTCTTTAAGAAATCAACAAACTTCAACTGTAACCCCTAGGAATACAATTGATTCTACACAAAATACTCTAAAAATGATTGGTTTGAATAGTATTAGAATATCTGGATGATGATAGATTATCAAATCAATTCCTTAACTAGTGCCTATCCTTTGGGCTTATAGAGTCAACAATTTGAAGTTCACAAAAATACACAAAAAAAAATACTGTAAGCTGCCTTACAACTTACATGCAATTCAGATAAAAATGCCTCACAAAGTATCTTGTCACCTCTATAATATTGTATCAAATCCTTAACTATTGTTATGCTCCATGAAACTACTCACAAAACTTAGTTCTTTCCTTGAAAGAAACTTGCAAGTAATTAGATAGCTACCTTGTAGCCAAAATGCTTTAAAATGCCTTACAAATTTAAACATAAAGGAGAATACACAACAAATAAAGAGACAACAATAAAAATAGAGTAAAATGACACTGTATTTTATTGATATGGTCCTACTTTAGTACATAAAAAGCTTAAAAGCTTCAAGACACAGACACAAATCTAGAAAGTTTGATTTTCAATATATTTCATCTCTTTCTACTATTACAATTTTGGTCTATTTATAGGTCCTTAACCATCTTGGAATCCTTAATGTTAGGATGCAACAAGCTTCATATGGTTTAAGGAACCTAACCCTAAAATTACAGAAAAAACAAAGAAAGAGAAAGATGAAGCGGTGGAGAGACAAAAATAGGGGATAAAATCTGATACTCTGTCTTTTCTAGAATATGGCGCCTTTGTTTGACAATATTTAGGATAGATTTTGATATTTATAGCAAGACTAAGTGACTACCATTATAGGCTAACTTACACTTATCTTTAGTAAATAGCTAACCTCTTTGTGCTCAATGGTCAGGCACCAAGTGTTCCCCTTCATTCTTCATCTAGGATCTCCTCCTCCACCACAGGCTTCTTTTTCTTGGGCTTGGTCATCAGGTCCCATGCTGTTACTTCATCCTCTGATGGCCAATTAAAGCTCTATGTACTCTGGAATTGTGCCTTCTATCTCTCCCATCTAACATCTGTGATGCTTTTAACATCCATTAAGAATTTATTCATGTCAGTCTCTGCATTGAAAGCTTCATCCAAAATCTTATTGAAACCTTCCATATCCAAATCTGATCCTGAAATAAATGCCTCACTGCTGGGCATTTTGCTATCAAATTCACTTCTCCAGGCCTCTAAATCCTTAACTTGATCATCTTCTCCTTTCAAAGGAGGAAAAAATCTATTAAAATTTGGAGAAAATAGGCTTAACTTAGCCTCTACCTGATTCAACTTACCCTTAAAAAATGACAAGGCTATATTAACCTTTTTGATTTCATCTTCAACCTCAATTACAACCTCAGGTAAATTTGATCTAAGAGGCTACAAATAGGCAATTTTTTCAAACAATTGAACCCTAGGAGATCAATTAAAAAAATATGGGTTTAGTGTAGCAATGTACCCTGTTACATCTCTGTGTAAGGTGGGAAGTTTGTTATAAGCATTCAAGATGACGTCTATTTTATCTTTGAGTATGTCAATCATATGCTGTAGAATGCATTTAAATGCATTTAGGGCTATCTTATTCTTATTCTGGCCCACATCTTCCTTTTCAACTACTTCCTCTAATTTTTCCTTTTCCTCTATCTGTAAAGGTTGTACTCAAGGCACATAAACCACTTCAGGTTTCTCTTCTAGTTATTTCAGAAACTCGGCAATTGCCTTATCCTGCTAATGTATCTTTATATGGCATAATTCCCTCTCTTTGGCTAGGGCACTGGTTTCCTCAATCAGAATGCTACACTTCTCAGACAATTGCTTTGTTTTGTCTTCATTCAAGTGAGCACAGGGAGTCATGATCTGAGAAATTTCTAGGTCTCCTGTATTCTGCACTATCTAGACGATTTGATTCCCCACCATATTCTCCTGAATAACATCAATTGAGGCTTTTGGTCTTTGGGACATAGACTCCACATGGAAAAATCTTGTAACTTTGGACTATATCCAAACCCCTTTATTATGTCACCCATTTAAAATTCACTTGCCATTTTTAAGTCTGGTTGCTTCTTGATTTGATCAATAATGAAGGTTGAGGCTAAGTCCTAGCCCTCAGCAAGCAAAATGCCACTGGTCAAAACCATTTTTCTTGCCTCATCTGGAGAGACATCCTCACTTTCAGGTTCATAGGCTTGCAAAGCTAGAAAAGCCTCATTTGTAACTATTTCTTCTCCATCTACCTTTAACTGAGCCCTTATCTACTCTTTCTTGTGCCATCTCAAAAATTCCTTGAATTCATTAGTCTTAATAAATTATCATCACTCAGAAATTGCTGCTGATCTAATAATCTCTCATCAATGCATGCCTTTAGAAGCAACTCTATATTTTCCTCCTCATCCTGTTGCTGCGTCTTCCCCTGTCTGATTATCTTTCTTAGGTTATGATCATATAACCTATTTCCAGGAATGAGGGCACTTACTCTATCTCTTTTCTTCTCTTGCCTAATAGAAGAAGTCTTACCCATGTCAACTTTTTGCCTCTTAGTTGAAGGCTCTTCTACATCATCTGGCTGAGATACCTCTATTAGGTCAATGATATGGCCCTCTCCTCCCTGTTCTTGTGCTGCCTCTGCAATATTTTGTTGAGGCTGATCAAACTGAGGTGGACAAGCATAATCACCATCACTATTAGTTTCATACTCTAATTCTGAATGCTCAAACTCCTTTGCTCCTTTCTTATCCAAAACATTATCCAATAGTTCACAGAGTATATAAAAATTATCAATCATAGCCTTAATCTTTCCAAAATAAGGCAGATCAGGGTAAAAGCCTCCAAAAGACAACCCATTTCTCTTTATTTTCTTTTCTAGTTTTAGTAATTCCTGAATCCTCTCCCTCCTTGTTCTGATTTCATCTTCATCAAGAAGATATCTTGTTACATCCTCTTCTATACAGAAACCATGCACATTTGTATTCGGGACGGTAGGAGTCAAAAGTTTCCAAACTCCTGCCATGAATCCCTTAGGGTCAATATATCTGTATGATGGTGCCCCCATCTTGCAGCTCTCCAACCATTTACTTACTGAATCAATGGCACCCTTGCCAATGGTAAAGTTTAAGATCTTAAACTATCTAGGGGTTAAGGTCCCCTTCCTATGTGGCACAAAATGTTCTGTATTTGTCAACAATAGTTGCTAGATGAATTCCATGGTAGCAACTCTGGACGGTACATGGTAGGGTAAGACATGAGGTGGATGTGTGCATCCATATACCCTAATCATGGTGAAATTCTCTTCTAATAAGAAGTCTCCCTAGTTATGATCACCATCCCAGTTGTCCACATACTCACAAGGTCTCAATAGTTGCAGCACCTTTATTGGGAGCCTAGTTTTGCTGATACCCATGCTCTGCATTATTGTATATACAATTGTATTTTCAAATCCATAGAAGTCAAAATCCCTGGATGTATAATTCCATATCCTAACCCAAAACTAAATGGGATTAGGTCGACCCTGGAAAATCCTTTGAGGCTTCAAGTTATTCACATCCATAATCCCAAAGTTAAAATGCAATAACAAATGCATCAGGATGGAATAGTGGAAGAACCTAGGCTCCTTCTCCTTTGGGTCCTTCATCTTCTTCTGCACAGCTATAAATCCCTCATGCATCTTATCCATAATGTATTGTATATAATCATAATTGGTGCTAGAATGCACATCTTGCAAGTCTAACACCATCATCAGAACTCCAGCACTTATCATTTCTGCCCCTCCATCTATCCCTAACACTCTACACAAGGCATAGGCAATATATTTGATAAAAAAATATAGGTCTTTGAAGCAGTAGGGAGCAGTCCCAAGTATAGGAGTAAGATGATTTCTAACCTCTTTAAGCATATGCTTTTGTAATTGGGTCCTAGTAGCACCAGGTTGTAATCTATACCTCTCCTCCTATCTAGTAAGATTTATCTTGGTGGACATAGTACTGTATAAGCCAAAGGCTTGCATAAATGAATTCCTATTTAAAATCAATAGGGTAGTACCATCATTTTTCTTGACTATCCTAGACACGGTGTCATAGTGGCTAGAAAGACCTAGAAATAAGTCTACGTCTATAAAAACATGAGGATCAATTAACCTAGCAAGGCCACTAGTCCAAGGGTTTGACACTGGGATAGCTTTATCAGAATTATTATAGAAGTAGTTATAAAGAGAAAAACCTGTTGATCCCAGAGTGCAAGCATCTCTGATCTCACAGTAGTCATCTTCCAGCAAATTTGCATTGGCCCTCTTGTTTTGTGTAATCCTGGACTACAATTTTAAGAATTCATTAGAATAATTTCTCTTCCCTTTTGCATCATCATGTACTTCATCACTTCTCCCACTGGTTGAAGCCACACTGACAACCTTACTCATCTTGTTTTGTATCAAACTTCTCTCTTACCAATATTGAAACAAAACTATGCTCAGAACACACTGCTCTTCTCTGTTCACTGCCTAACAATTCAAAAAACCCGATAACCATCTAGGTACTCTGCAACTGACCAATTTTTTCTCTCTGAAAACAAAATACCTAGCACTTCTTTGCTCTACAATTCTGAAAGTATGATAAGTTGAAAATGAGCTTTCGATCAACTCTTTATGGTAACTATTCTAAGTACAAAGCTCATCATTTGAAAGACAATCAATTCTGTGAAATTAATTGAAATCTGAGCCGTAGTTCATGAGTGTGATAGGAAATCAAAATCATATATGTGCATCTTTAGAAAAACCCTTATAAAATTTGAAGAGGGTGACATGTCTTCATATGATTGGTTGGATGCTGAATCTTTCACATTATCACGTCAGCAACTGCCACCTTTTATGAATTTTCATATTCAGTGACCACGTGACATTGTAGTATCTCCCCTTCGCTGACCAAACTCCTTGACCCTTAATTCTTCTGGATATCTAGCAACTGTGTAGTTTTCTTTACTTGGCTAACCATAGTTATCTTCTAGCCATAATGCGACTGAATGAATCAAAGTCGCTAGATGAAATAGTTAACTCAAATTTTATTTGGTGACTCCATGACTGATGGTCATATTTACCTTTAAATATTATCTCTAAGTCGCTGAATGTTTATTTTTCTTTACGAGACCCAGCGACTAACCTTGGTCGCCCAATCACTGATTACAAATGTTAGTTGACAATTCTTTCAGAGACTACGCAACAAACTTTAACTTTTGATTTCAATTCGGAGACTACGCGACAAAAGGCTATCTCATTGTCACGAGCACTTTTACATTTAAGCACTTTCAATCAGAGACTTCGTGACTACCATTGATCCTTTCACCTTTTTGCATCCGATGGCTCTGCTAAGGTGTTGGGTATTCCTTAATACTTTTAAATTATTTGGAGACTATGCAACAACAAAGAACTTTATACTCTTAGTCTCTGGATCACCAGATGAAATTTTTCTTTTGGGAGACCACGCGACTACCCTTCATCTTGTTCATTGAGGACACATGTCTCTTCTAACCATTTGTCTCTGAATCACTGAATAAACACTGACTTAGCATCTTAATCCAACGACTAACCGACTGTCTCATATTTTAAACTGCATGCAGTTTTTCACGAAGTCTCAGCATCTTTTACTTAACTATCATCTCTCTTGGAGACTACGCGACACTAACTTTATAACATGTAACTTAACTGCATCCCAATTTGGAGACCCCGCGACAAAAGTAATCTCTAAGTCTCATAAACATTTACTAATTGCTGGCCTTTTCGCATCACACCGCAACTTAACTGTTTGCTTTGGCTAGTGACTGCTGATGTGCTTCTTTATTGGGAGACTTTGTGACTGCAGGACTCCGCCAAGTCTCATAAAAAATAAAGAATATTCTATTTCCTCAAGAGACATACTGACAATAGTTAATCGCCAAGTCTCGTAATAAAAAGGAATATGATCTTAGGATCAAGCGACCATGTAACTATTATAAAAGGCACATGACTTAAGTTGCTCAAAAAGGTAACACAAAAATAGAAACCTAATTAACATTTTAGGGTTTTTTAGCATTTTGACTTAGAACAGACCTTAGGGTTTTGAGGTTTTGTATTATTCATGTGGATTTTGACCCAAAAATCAAGAAAATTCACAGGGATAATACGAGAATGAGATACTTCTGACTTGGGAAAGAAAAGAGCATGAGGACCACAAAAATTTAGGGAAAATGAACAAAAACTAGGAATACAACCATCAGTGGCTCTACCTAAGGATTGACCAAACACAATTTATGGCAAAGAACCATAGAATCTCTAGTTGCAGACCCTTGAAAAAATGAAGAAGACACCTAAAATAGAAGGGAAACTATTTATAGCATTTACAAACACAAAGGGAAAGTATTCACAATATGATACATATTTACTTGTGCATTACTTTGATCCTCAATTAAAGAAAGGCTTCAAGAATTACCCATGCACAGGTAACCCAAAATATTCTCCCTCCATATTTTTCAATAAATAAGAGTCTTTGCCAAAATTTCTGAGACAATAAATGGTCCTAGCCACAAGACTCAAATTTTTTGTGCTTACTTTTGTCTTCTACTCTTGCATTCCATTGGAGAACTAGGTCACCAGATTGGAATTTTCTCTCAGTAGCCCTCTTATCAAAAAGGTACTTCTTCTTCTGCTGCAACTTTATGTTTTCCTTTTGACTATTTCTCCTTGCTTCATCCAATTCTATTAACTGCATCATTCTATCTTGCATATTATCAGAAACATATAAATCTTCCTCTTGTATAAATTGGCATATTGGAAACAAATTATTGATAGGCAATCTTGCTTGTAGGCCATATACTAGCTTAAAAGGAGATTTACCAGTTGCTTTTTTGAGTGTTACTTTCTCAGCCCAAAGTGCTAATTTCAACTTAATGTGTCATGTTCTTTTATTCTGTTCCAGAGTCCTTTTTAGTATTTTCAATATACTCTTATTACTAGACTCAGCTTTTCCATTATCCTATGGATGATATTGGATGAGCATGATATTGTAATCCCATATGTTTCATAGAAACTTGTCATTTCTTCTGATTTAAAACTCATGGCATTGTCCATCACTAACTTAGCAAGTACACCAAATCTGGTTATAATATTCTCCATGAGAAATTCAGTAACTACCTTTCTTGTTTCTTTCTTTGTAGGGATGGCTTCATTCCACTTCATAAAATAATCTATGGAAAGTAATATCAAACTCTGTCCACCACTAGATTTCTCTTGAAATTCACCAATAAAGTCATTTCCCCACATAGAAAAAGGAGCCTCAGTACTCACTGGGTTCAGCAACAGAGCACCTGAAAATTTTAGTTTATTGGAAAACCTTTGAGAAGGTTGACATTTCCTAACATACACATAATTTTCCTTGAATAAAGTAGGCCAATAATACCCTGCCATTAAAATCTTATGGGTAGCAGTTTTAGCAGAAAAATGACCTCCACATTCTCCTTCATGCATTTCACTCAAAACTTTCTTAGCTTGGTATTTTTCAAGGCATAATAATAGTACACCATTCTTATCTTTCCAAAACAAGTCACCTTGGATCAAAGTGTACCTTTGAGTTTGTAATTTCAGAATCCTTTTCTGATTCTCAGACAAATGATCAAGACACTTAGCATTTTTGAGAAAGAATCCAATATTAGTATAGTATGGTTGCCTTTCTACGCTAGTAATAGCTTGATCTTGTAATTCTATTTGATTTAGCTGTACTAAATCTAGGTTCTCTTCTATCATGAGCTTTGCCAAGCCTTTTCCTCTTATTAACTTTGTAATATGGATCTCAAGGTTGAATTCTTAAACTCTAGTGATCCACTTACACCTCTTACCAGTTACCTCTGACTATGTAAAAATATCATTCACTGCTGAATGATGAACATAAGCCTGTATTTTAGCACAAAGCAAGTAAGGCCTAAAAGATTTCATAGCTTTTACCAAGGCATAAGCCTGTTTCTCTATTATTTCATAATTAAGCTCTGTAGCCTGCAAAGATTTGCTGTAAAAAGAAATTGGATGTTCAAAACCTTTCTCATCCTTCTGAAGCAAAATAGCAGCAATTATATGAAATGATGTAAATGAAAACAAAGAGAAAGGCTTAGTATAATTTGGAGATTTCAGAACTGGAGCCTCCTGTACTACCTTTTTTATTTTTTCAAATGCTTGTTGAGCTTCTTCATTCCAAACAAATTTGGCATCTTTCTTTAATAACTTGACAATGGGTTTAACAATTTCTGCAAAATTTTCTATGAATCTTCAGACAAAGTTAATCTTTCCTAAGAAATAATGCACACCTTTTAAGTTCTTTGGAGCAATCACCTTTTGAATTGCTTCCACTCTCTCAGGGTCTATTCTTACCCCTTCCCTAGACACTATATGTCTAAGCAACTTTCCCTCTCTTACTGCAAAATGACACTTCTTGGGATTTAGTGAGACACCATATTCTAATGCCTTATTAAAAATCTTACCCAAGTGATCACAGTGATCAATAATCCTTTTGGAATATGCAGTCAAGTCATCCTGATAAATAACCATGAATAAATCAATAAATTCTTTGAAAGCAACATCCATAGCCCTCTGAAAAGTTGCCCCTACATTTATTAATCCAAAAGGCATTCTGATATACATATAAGTTCCCCATGGAGTAGTAAATGTAGTTTTGTACCGCTCTGACTCTTTAACTAAGACCTGGTTATAACCTGAGAAACCATCCATCATAGACAACAACTCACAACCCGTCACCTTATGCAACATTGCTTCCATATTAGGTAATGAATAATTATCTTTCAATGAAGCAATATTTAGATTCCTAAAATCCACACATAGTCTGATATCACCATTTTTCTTTTTGTCTGGCACTAAATTTGATACCCAAGTTGAATGTCTGATGGGCTGGATTATCCCAGCATCCTTGAGTTTCATCAACTCTTGTTGCATTTTAGGAGCCAACAAGGGGTTAATAGGCCTCTATTTTTGCCTAAA
>MU227548.1:2102095-2123085 GCA_018584345.1 Thuja plicata
TTGACCCATATCTACTGGAGTGTATCTCATATCTGAAAACTTTGATTTGTCAAAAGTGACATCATTTTCTTCATTATGTTCTTTTAGAGCTGATTCTTTTAACTTTTTATTCTCTATCTTTTGAACATGAATACTTTTTTCTTGTCTTTTCACATCTTCTTGTACAACATTTGCATCTAAGGCTTTTGTAATGATTTTCACGTTATGTTTATTTACATTTTCACTAGGTTCGTCCTTTCTCTTCTCATATTTAGTGTCTGTCTTATTTTATTTTATAAATACACCTGATGGTTGACTACCAGCACTACCTACTACCCTATTTCTCAAGTGGTAATTGCTTCTAGCTTTATTCACTAAATCCGCAATAATTCTAGCCTTCTCTTCATCTGAAGCTTTCTTGACGAGTGGAATATCTTGATTGTCTTGAGCATAACATCTTATATCATCATCAGTTTCCTTAGTTTCACTATCAGATAAGATCTGTTGATGATGATTTTTTAACCTCCTTTGTGAAATATAAGAATCATGATTTTCATCTTCACTATCTGAATCTATATCATGGCATGAATAAGTATTGGTCATACTATGATCACACTATTCACCCTCATCATTCCCATGTTCTTCGTTTACTCTCAAATCTAAGGAAACAATACAAAAATCAGGGTTATGAGGGGCCTCACATGCTTCACACCAAGTATTGTCATTGCAGAAATGGACAAAATTTTCATGAAGAGGGTTTGGAGTTCTGCTGTCTGTCTTATCTTTTCTAAGTATAGTAACATGCTTTTCATCTTTGAACTCAGTTCCATAGGGATGGTTTTTCATTCAGTTTTGAGGATTGTATGTAGTATTATAAGAAGGTCTATTGTTTTGAGGAGCTTTATATTCTTTATACTTTGGTTCTTTTAGATTGCTCCTACTAAACCTTGAGTCATCCCTCCTATTCAACTTACCAGATACTCTTCTGTTCATTTCAATATTGACTGCTATTTTATAAGCATCAGTAAGAGTTCTAGGGTTTTTATCTCTAAGAGCATATCCCATTTTAGAATCAAATGCATTCAAATAAGTTGCTAGACATACCTCTTCATCTAGCCTTATCTTTTGAAATAGCTTGTGCATAGCTCTCTGAAATCTTTTTTTAAACTCTGTGACTTCTTCATTATAATTCTTTTTAATATTGTTGAACTCATTCAACAAAAAACCTTTATTTGTTTTGTCTCCATATTGATCCTTGAACAAATCAATCAACTCAGCCATAGAAACAATAGATCCATTAGAAAGGTTCCTAAACCATTCTCTTGAATCTTCCACTAAGGATTGAACAAATAATTTCATTAATACATCCTCATGAGTGATATTCAAATCATCAACAAAATCAATGAATTTCCTTAAATGTGTTTCACAAGAAATAACATTGTTACCTGCAAACTTTGGGAGCTTTTGTCCTATATCACCCACATCTTTAGGAAAGGCATTAGGATATCCAGGGACAGCAACAAAATTAAATTATTTGTACCTTTTAGTATGCAATGGTTTCCTTTGAAAGCTATCATCCTCTTTAGAAGTAGTGGCCTTTGTTTTAGAAGCAGTAATATTCTTAGGGCCAGCATAAGCATATTTTGAAGACTGTAAAAAATCTATCTTTTTATTCATTTCAACAGTAGCAGCTTCCATTTATGCTTTTTCCAACATTTTCTCCATGGTTTCTTTTTCAATTCTCAGTTTCTCTAAATCAATGTCCAACTTGGACATTTTTTCGGTAAAAGGATTTTGAAACTTAGGTTCTTGATTTCTAAATTCACTCATCTTTTGCTTTCCTTTATCTTTTTGTGAAATAGGAGCCTTATGAGTGAATGATATTTCTTGGTCCTTCTGAGACCTCTCTGTATCTTTCATACTTTGATGTTTTGAAAATCTTCTTCTATTCTTATCAACATTCTTATGATCATTTTTTTTATTTCTCATTTCTCTCTCCCTCTTCATTTGTTGAACCAGGGCAAGTTGTTTCAAGATGAACTTCTCTTCATTTGCTAGCATATCATAAGGAGCATCTTCTGAATCTAAACTAGATGTGCTAGTTTATTCTCTCTCATTTGAAGTAGAGGTGACTGTGGGTGTTTCTAATACCCTCTCAACAGCTTCTTCATACTTTGAAGTATTTCCATCATGAGAATGCTGATTGGTATTCATATCTCTCCTAACATTACCCTCTTTACCTCTTGGAGGGGTCTCATCCATGTTACCTGGATTTCTCTTTTTTCTCCAAGACATTTCCATCCTCGAGGATGATGGGAGTCCACCATATAATGCTTTCTCAGGATCAGTTGTCATCCTTGACCTAGTATTCATTCTGAAAGATATTCACTCAAATTGCACTAGTCTCAAAGATTTTATTTTAGGGTCGCCACCCAATAACTTGGGATGTATGAATACTTATCAAAGGACAACTTTGACAACCACCACCGGTATGATTTGTAAAAAATTTTAAACTTTGAAACACCAGAGATTTTTGACTACTTGGAATAGAGATATTCTAAAATTTCTTAACCAGACTCTATAATCTCTATCCCCCAGCGGAGTTGCCAATTTGTTAAGGTTTTTTCTTGCAAGGCCTCTTAAAGATGCTTGAATACTTAGACAACTCTATGACTCCCAATGCTTTTTGATACTTCGACTCAAGCAAGAGGAAAAACACTAATTGATGAGGTATTTTTATAACACTGGGGATACCTATTACCACCTCCTTTTTTGAGATCTACTGACTCAGGAAGGTTTTACCTATGACTGATTACTAACTTGATAGTATCTTTAGAGTGGATTATACTTTATGTGTTGAATGCTCTATTTTTAGATGGACATGTATATAACAATGCAAATAACTATGACAATTATGAGAAAAAGCTTGACAATCCAAATCAATATCTTAATGATAGCAGACATCAGCATAATAGGGAATTTCATTCTTCTTTCCTTTTATAACTCTTATGAATCTAGGAGGAATAACCTATTGATTTACTCTTTAAGAAATCAACAAAATTCAACTGTAACCCCTAGGAATACAATTGATTCTACACAAAATACTCTGAAAATGGTTGGTTTGAATAGTATTAGAATATCTGGATGATGAAAGATTATCAAATCAATTCCTAGACCAGTGCCTATCCTTTGGGATTATAGAGTCAATAATTTGAAGTTCACAGAAATACACAAAAGCAAAATACTATAAGATGCCTTACAACTTACATGCAATTCAGATAAAAATGCCTCACAAATTATCTTGTCACATTTATAATATTGTATCAAATCCTTAACTATTGTTATGCTACCTGAAACTACTCACAAAATTTAGTTCTTTCCTTGAAAGAAACTTGCAAGTAATTAGATAGCTACCTTGTAGCCAAAATTCTTTAAAATTCCTTACAAATTTAAACATAAAAGAGCATACACAACAAATAAAGAGACAACAATAAAAATAGAGTAAAATGGCATTGTATTTTATTGATATGGTCCTACTTTAGTACATAAAAAGCTTAAAATCTTGAAGACACGGACACAAATCTAGAAAGTCTGATTTTCAATGTATTTCATCTCTTTCTACTATTACAATTTTGGTCTATTTATAGGTCCTTAACCATCTTGGAATCCTTAATGTTAGGATGCAACAATCTTTGGATGGTTTAAGGAACCTAACCCTAAAAGTACAGTAAAAACAAAGAAAGAGAAAGATGAAGCGGTGGAGAGACAAAAATAGGGGATAAAATATGATACTCTTTGTCTTTTCTAGAATATGGCGCCTTTGTTTGATAGTATTCAGGATAGCTTCTGATATTTATAGCAAGACTAAGTGACCGCCATTACAGGCTAACTTACACTTATCTTCAGTAAATAGCTAACCTCCCTGTGCTCAATGGTCAGGCGTCAAGTGTTCCCCTTCATTCTTCATCTAGGATCTCCTCCTCCTCCATAGGCTTCTTTTTCTTGGGCTTGGTCATCAGGTCCCATGTTGTTACTTCATGCTCTGATGGCCAATTAAAGTTCTGTCTACTCTGGACTTGTTCCTTCTGTCTCTCCCATCTGAAATCTATGATGCTTTTAAAATCCATTAAGAATTTATTCATGTCAGTCTGTGCATTGAAAGCTTCATCCAAAATCTTATTGAAATCTTACATATCCAAATCTGATCCTGAAATAAATGCCTCACTGCTGGGATTTTGCTATCAAATTCACTTCTCTAGGCCTCTAAAGCCTTAACTTGATCATCTTCTCCTTTCAAAGGAGGAACAAATCTATTAAAATTTGGAGAAAATAGGCTTAACTTAGTCTCTACTTGATTCAACTTACCCTTAATAAATGACAAGGCTATATTAACCTTTTTGATTTCATTTTCAACCTCAGTTACAACCTAAGGTAAATCTGATCTAAAAGGTTGTAAATAGACATTTTTTTAAAACAATTGAACCCTAGGAGACCAATAAATAAAATATGGGTTCAGTGTAGCAATGTACCCTATTACTTATGTGTGTAAGGTGGGCAGTTTATTATAAGCATTCGAGATGACAGTTATTGTATCTTTGAGTATGTCAATCCTATGCTGCAGAATGCATTTAAATGCATTTAGAGCTATCTCATTCTTATTTTGGCCCACATCTTCCTTTTCAACTAATTCCTCTGATTTTTCCTTTTCCTCTATCTGTAAAGGTTGCACTGGAGGTACATAAACCACTTCAGGTTTCTCTTCTAGTTGTTTCAGCAACTCAGCAATTGCCTTATCCTACTGATGTATCTTTATATGGCACAATTCCCTATCTTTGGCTAGGGCACTGGTTTCCTCAATTAGAATGCTACACTTCTCAGACAATTGCTTTGTTTTGTCTTCATTCAAGTGAGCCTAGTGAGTCATGATCTGAGAAATTTCTAGATCTCCTGTATTCTTCACTGTCCAGACCATTTGATTCCCCACCATATTCTCCTGAATAATCACCAATTGAGGCTTTTGGTCTTTGGGACATAGACTCCACATGGAAAAAGCTTGTGACTTTGGACTATATCCAAACCCCTTTATCATGTCACCCATTTGAACTTCACTTGCCATTTTTAAGTCTGGATGCTTCCTGATTTGATGAATAATGAAGGCTGACGCTAAGTCCCAGCCCTCAACAAGCAAAATGCCACTGTTCAAAACCATTTTTCTTGCCTCATCTGGAGAGACATCCTAACTTTCAGGGTCATAGGCTTGCAAAGCTAGAAAAGCCTCATTTGTAATTGTTTCTTCTCCATCTACCTTTAACTGATCCCTTATCTGATCTTTCTTGTGCCATCTCAAAAAGTCCTTGAATTCATCAGTCTTAATAAAATTATCATCACTCAGAAATTGTTGCTAATGTAACAATCTCTCATCAATACATGCCTTTAGAGGAAACTCTATATTTTCCTCCTCATCCTGTTGCTGCCTCTTCCCCTTTCTGATTATCTTTCTTAGGTTATGATCATATAACCTATTTCCAAGAATAAAGTCACTTACTCTATCTCTTTTCTTCTCTTGCCTAACAGAAGAAGTCTGACCCATGTCAACTTTTTGCCTCTTAGCAGAAGGCTCTTCTACATCATCTGGCTAAGAGACCTCTATTAGGTCAATGATATGGCCCTCTCCTCCCTATTCTTGTGTTTCCTCTGCAATATTTTTTTGAGGCTGATCAAATTGAGGTGGACGAGCATAATCACTATCACTATTACTCTCATACTCTGATTCTAAATGCTCAGACTCCTTTGCGCCTTTCTTATCCAAAACATTATCGAATTGTTCACAGAGTATATAAAAATTAACAATCATAGCCTTAATCTTGCCAAAATAAGGCAGATCAGGGTAAAAGCCTCCAAAAGACAACCCATTTCTCTTTATTTTCTTTTCTAGTTTCAGCAATTCCCAAATCCTCTCCCTCCTTGTTCTTATTTCATCTTCATCAAGAAGATTTCTTGATACATCCTCTTCTATACAGAAACCATGCACATTTGTATTAGGGATGGTAGGAGTCAAAAGTTTCCTAACTCCTTCCATGAATCCCTCAGGGTCAATATATTTGTATGATGTTGCCCCCATCTTGCAGCTCTCCAACCATTTACTTACTGAATCAATGGCACCCTTGCCAATGGTAAAGTTAAAGATCTTAAATTGTCTAGGGGTTAAGGTACCCTTTCTATGTGGCACAAAATGTTCATTATCTGTCAACAATAGTTGCCAGTTGAATTCCATGGTAACAACTCTAGACGGTACATGATAGGGTAAGACATGAGGTGGATGTGTGCATCCATATACCCTAATCATGGTGAAATTCTCTTCTAAGAAGAAGTCTCCCCAGTTATGATCATCCTCCCACTTGTCCACATACTCACAAGGTCTCAATAGTTGCAGCACCTTTATTGGGAGCCTAGTTTTGTTGATACCCATGCTCTGGATTATTGGATATACAATCTAGTTTTCAAATCCACAGAAGTCACAATCCTTGGATGTATAATTCCATATCCTAACCCAAAACTGAATGGGATTAGGTCGACCCTGGAAAATCCTTTGAGGATTCAAGTTATTCACATCCATAATCCTAAAGTTAAAATGCAATAACAAATGCATCAAGATGGAATAGTGGAAGAACCTAGGCTCCTTCTCCTTTGGGTCCTTCATCTTCTTCTGCACAGCTATAAATCCCTCATACATCTTATCCATAATGTATTGTATATAATCATAATTGGTGCTAGAATGCACATCTTGCAAGTCTAACACCATCATCAGAACTCCAGCACTTATCTTTTCTGCCCCTCCATCTATCCCTAACACTCTACACAAGGCATAGGCAATATACTTGATATAAAAATGTAGGTCTTTGAAGTAGTAGGGAGGAGTCTCAGGTATAGGAGTAAGATGATTCCTAACCTCTTTAAGCACATGCTTTTGTAATTGGGTCCTAGCAGCACCAGGTTGTAATCTATACCTCTCCTCCTGTCTAGTAAGATTTATCTTGGTGGACATAGTACTGTATAATCCAAAGGCTTGCATAAATGAATTCCTATTTAAAATCAATAGGGCAGTACCATCATTTTTCTTGACTGTCCTAGACAGGGCATCATAGTGGCTAGCAAGACCTAGAAACAAGTCTACGTCTATAAAAACATCAGGAACAATTAACCTAGAAAGGCCACTAGTCCAAGGGTTTGACACTGGGATAGCTTTATCAGAATTATTATAGAAGTAGTTATAAAGAAAAAAAACTTGTTGATCATGGAGTGCAAGCATCTCTAATCTCACAATAGTCATCTGCTAGCAAATTTGCATTGGACCTGTTGTTTTGTGTAGAATTCATCAGAATATTTTCTCTTCCCTTTTGCATCATCATCTACTTCATCACTTCTCCCACTAGTTGAAGCCACACTGATAGCCTTACTCATCTTGTTCTATATCAAACTTCTCTCTTACCAATATTCAAACAAATCTATGCTCATAATACACTACTCTTCTCTGTTCACTGACTAACAATTCAAAAAACTTGATAACCAGCTAGGTACTCTACAACTGACCAATTTCTTCTCTCTGAAAACAAAAGACCTAGCACTTCTTCGCTCTGCAGTTCTGAAAGTATGATAAGTTGAAAATGAGCTTTCGATCAACTCTTTATGGTAACTGTTCTAAGTACAAAGCTCATCATTTGAAAGACAATTAATTCTACTTTCATTTTAGCACGCTGTGAAATCAATTGAAATCCTAGTCATAGTTTATGAGTGTGACAGGAAATCAATATTATATATGTGCGTCTTCAGAAAAACCCTTATAAAATTTGAAAAGGGTGACATGTCTTCATATGATTTGTTTTTCATCAAACATCTCAGCTACCCTTTTCATACAGCAATCAATATTCTAGATTGTTATTGGACGTTGAATCTTTCACATTGTCACGTCAGCAACTACCGTCTTTTATAAATTTTCATATTCAGTGACCATGTGACTGTGTAGTATCTCCTTGTCACTGACCAAACTCTTTGATCCTTAATTCTTCTAGAGATCTAGCGATTTTGTAGTTTTCTTTAGTTGTCTAACCACAGTTATCTTCTAGCGATCATGCGATTGAATGAATCAAAGTCACTAGATGAAATAGTTAACTCAATTTTTATTTCGAGACTCCACGACTGATGGTCATCTTTACCTTTAATTGTTATCTCTAAGTCACTGAATGTTTATTTTTCTTTATGAGACCCAGCAACTAACCTTTGTCGCCCAATCACTGATTACAAATGTTAGTTGACAATTCTTTCAGAGACTATGTGACAAACTTTAACTTTTGATTTCAATTTCGAGACTACATGACAAAAGGCTATCTCATTGTCGTGAGCACTTTTACCTTTAAACACTTTTAATCAGAGACTTCGCGACTACCGTTGATCCTTTCACCTTTTTACATCCAACGGCTCCGATAAGTCACTAAGCATTCCTTAATACTTTTAAATTATTTAGAGACTACGCGACAACAAAGAACTTTATACTCTTAGTCTCCGGATCGCCAGATGACCTTTTTCTTTTGGGAGACCACGCGAATACCCTTCATCTTGTTCATTGTGGACACATGTCTCTTCTAACCGTCTAGCTCTGAATTGCTGAATAAACACTGACTTAGCATCTTAATCCAGCGACTACCCGACTGTCTCATATTTTAAACTGCATGCGGTTTGTCACGAAGTCTCGGCATCTTTTACTTGACTGTCATCTCTCTTGGAGACTACGCAACACTAACTTTTTAACATGTCACTTAACTAAATCCCAATTTGGAGACCCCATGAGTAAAGTAATTGCTAAGTCTCATAAACATTTACTAACTGCTAGCCTTTTTGCGTGACACCGCGACTTAACTGTTTGCTTTGGTTGCTGACTGCTGACGTACTTCTTTATTAGGAGACTTCGCGACTAAAGGACTCTGCCAAGTCTCATAAAAAATAAAGAATATTCTATTTCCTCAAGAGACATCCCGACAATAGTTAATCTCCAAGTCTCGTAATAAAAAGGAATATGTTGTTATGATCAAGCGACCAGGCGACTATTATAAAAGGCACATGACTTAAGTTGTTCAAAAAATTAACGCAAAAATAGAAACCTGATTAACATTTTAGTGTTTTTTAGCATTTTGACTTATAAAAGAGCTTAGGGTTTTGAGTTTTTGCATTATTCATGTAGAGATTGACCCAAAAACTGAGAAAATTCACAGGGATAATACGAGAATGAGATACTTCTGACTTGGAAAAGAAAAGAGCATGAGAACCACAAAAATTTAGGGCAAACAAACAAAAATCAGGAATACAACCAACACTTTGCTCAGACATGTGTGAGAAACTTTGGATGCGATGGGTCAAAATGTACTTAAAGTACACATGTCAAGGATCTTGTAAGGTGTAAGACGGTGTAAGATTTTTGGACCAATGAGAGACTTTTAGAAAGTGTAAGGTGTCATCATAGGTGTAAAAAACCTTGTTGGTACCAAATAAGGATTATTTGGAAAAGACAATTTTTGAAAATTTGCTCACACATGTGTGAGTAAATAATTTGAACTAATTGTTGTAGGAATCAATAAATTAGCTTAATTAACCTTAGTTAATTAATAGATAGGTCTATTTGGTGAGAATGATGTGAGGTAGGGTAGGATCTAGGTTCAAATTAGCTTAATCTAAATTTAAAATTTAGATTAATTTGGTTTAGTAGAATCTAAGTCATGTGAAGGAATAAATAAATTAAAAGTATATTTAAAGGGAATCAATGAGGGATAATATATTGAATAAGATTTAATACATTAAAAGGGGGTAGTATTTAAATTAAATTCAAATACTAAGGGAAGTGAATCATATTTAATTAAATAGATAGGATAATATAACAAATATAATTAATTAAAATTAACTATAATGTTATGGGAATATTAATTAAATTAATATAAAGATGATTTTGGACATCTACATTTTGCCCCTCTTTGATGCATCATTGAAAGTGACGTTGCGTCAAAAAAAAGAAAATAAGATGTCGTAGAGAGGTCAGAAAACCTACGGTAGCAAGAGTGGAGGAGTGTGCCCCCTCGAGAAAATGATAGGAAAAAATAAATGTTTTTAATAAAATTTTCTTGAAAAGGCAGGAAAACAGGGAAAGCAGACCAATTGCATGGCATGTCCAAGGAAAATAGAGGAAAAATGGGGACCAAAATGGGAAAAAGGGGAGACCGACGGAAGAAATGGGTCCCAAGGGGCTATAAATAGTCAACCGGGCCCATGGAGAAGTCATTTCACTCACAAAGAGAAAAAAGAGAAAAGAAGCATAGAGCGATGGTAATGCAACGAGAGCGAGCACAGCTTGGGGAGCGTGGCCGTGTACACCAATGACCTATGGATGTGGGACCACCGATGAGTAGTCGAGCACCACCTTAGTCATTTATGCATTTAATGTTTTGGTAGGTTAAACGGGTGCAATAAATGCTCAAAAACTAGCGCACAGAGCAAACGGTGGTCGCCTAAATGCCGTCAACATAGACGGCGATCGATAGACCGCCGTCCTCACAGACGGCCGACAGGCGATCAGCGTCTGCGCAGATGGAGATCAACCAATCTCCATCTGCGAGGGCAGGGGGAGGACAAAAGGTGTCATGGAGACGATGATGTATGAACACCGTCGTCTGCGCAGCAAAGGGGGTGGTGGCCTAAACCGCCATCTCCATAGATTGACGTCTATGGAGATCCACTGGCTCTGCAGACTGGCGACTATGAAAGTCCACCATTTGCGAGGGTCAACCATCGTCTACGCAGATTGACCCAAAAATGGAAGAGAAGAGAGGAAGAAGAGAAAAGACAAGGGTCCGGGAGCATTTTTTGATGCCCCGGACAGGCCTGGGACATTTTTTGATGCCCCAGAATGTTATCTGATTGCTAACATTTTATTTATGACTGTAAGAGGAGACCATCATGTTCCGGGCCAGGGAGTGCTATCCAGTGACCATGAAGCTGGAGCAGCACCTGACAGCGGCAGAGTGGGGACAGGTGACATTATGTGGACTAGAGCACGTGCGGCATTGACCGCATCTTCGAGTGCATAATGCACTCATGTCTACACTGATAGAGAGATGGCATAGTACCACCTCTAGCTTCCACTTCCCTATAGGGGAAGTGACTATCACCACCCATGATGTATGGAGGATCTACAAAGTTCCCATTCGAGGGCTTATACCTAAGTACTGCATGGAGGGGTCAGAGCCATATATGGAGATGGCATTGAGGTGGAGATTTGCTGATCTGTCGATTACACGGCAGTGGATGTCCTAGACAGGGGCTATGACTATGGAGCCATGGCTATAGCGGTCGGCGCTATATCTAACAGGGTTGATAGGGGGACATCTCATGCTTGATCATGCAGGCAAGGAGTTCCCCATAGGCTGGGCATGAGTGTTGAGAAGCATGGTAGAGGACAGCGACTAGTACTACTAGGGATATGTCATCCTTGGCTAGTTATATTATGATCTCTATATGTGCACCTACCACAAGGGTAGGGCACTAGGTCTTGGATGTACGCTCTTATTAGTATGGGCGTGGGAGCACATTGCAGTCACACAATCGATCTGACATCAGGAGACCCGGGCAACATATGAGCCCTTTGTTTATAGATATAGGCCACTAATCAGTTACAAGGCCACAGATTCTGTCGGATACTGGTGCAGGAGATTAGACGAGATGGGGGCTATACTGTGGGCGCCCTATGCAGGATGTGAAGCCTAGGGTTACGAGATCCCACAGCAGGGCGGATACACAGAGGATGAGTTCTATGAATCATACTACATGAGATTTGTGTAGACTGACTGTTGGCTTTTTGGGAGGACCACATACATGATATCTAGGTATATGCCATATAGGGTACAGAGGTAGATAGGTCAGGTGTAGGAGGTGGTACCAGACAGGTTTCCTCATCCATTGGTGACCCAGGAGGTGGGGAGTGTGTGGGGGATAGGTGCAGATCCCCGGATAGCACGAGCATCATTCATGGGCATGATCGAGGTCCCGTGGATCAGGGCTCGAGAGTCGCTATAGGTTGCAGGTGTAGTACCTGCATATGCACAGTGGTGGGCTGCTCACAGACCCATTAGACTGACAGTACCGGGGGTTGTGCAGGAGGATGAGCAGCTAGGGGCTGGAGGAGATGAAGGAGGACAGGGGGATGATGATGATGAGGGAGGAGATGG
Organism: Thuja plicata; assembly: GCA_018584345.1. NCBI lineage: Eukaryota > Viridiplantae > Streptophyta > Pinopsida > Cupressales > Cupressaceae > Thuja > Thuja plicata. Next base: position 2,114,341 of record MU227548.1, read on the forward strand.
AGGGGCTCGAGGGAGGAGAGTCTGGCCTAGGGTGGCAGTATCGAGGTAGAGAGGACAGGTGCAGATACCGGTAGGAGGGAAACCACCTATCATGCCCGGTGTATAGGTACAGGAGCATGATCCGTAGGGGCCACCACAAGGACCTCCACAGGGGCAGGGACCACTAGTGGGATACATAGCCAAGGAGACACATGACACAGTCATAGCAGAGTGAGATAGCCTACGGACCGAGCTGGGGAGGGTACAGGGACTATTGGCGACATCTCAGGTGACTGAGGTGAGCGCACAGGCTGAGATTACATGACTACAGGGTTTATTAGCCACAGCACAGGCTACAGCCAGCAGCCTACAGACAGAGGTGGCTCATGTACAGAGGGATTTGTTAGTAGAGATAGCTCGAGGGGATAGTTCTTAGCGAACACTTGACATTTTACAGGCTCAGGTGGATAGCGGGGAGTTTGCTATTATAGAGGAGTATGGAGACTGTGAGGAGGAGCTGGCAGCCATATCAGCATAGATAGCGACTCTTACAGTAGAGTGAGATTTAGCATGTAGACATGCAGAGGATTATAGGGAAGACCATGATATAGCGCATCTTGCAGGCAGTGCAGCAAGTTTGGGTCAGATGATGGCCGATGCTATGGCAGCCCAGAAAGAGGTAGGACGGAGAGGCCGAGAGGCCGCATATTATATGGGAATTTACCGTAGAGAAGTGCCAGAGGAGGCACGACAACCTGCCTATTCTGAGAGGGCACAGATAGAGAGCACTGGCTGGGGATCACAGGGATCAATGGGGTTACCGCCACGTCCCAGCAGTGGGGCAGGACCATCGCGACCACCACCATGATGCTTCTTAGACTTTTTGGATACACATTTTTGACACATGATGTATGATACTGACATTTTGATATATATATACATGGACTATTTTTGGACTATGGGACTCTTGAGTTATGGACATTTATGAGGCTATATGTTTATATGATGTGATGTTTATGCAGGATGTATGGATGCACTATGATGTTATATTACATCATATGATGTTTATGACTGACACGCACGATGGGATGAATATATGTATGATGATACTGACAGATTTGTGATGCAGGGATGAGATGTGTATATATATATATATATGATGTGATGTGATGTTTTAATGCTTATATTTTATCATGTATGGATGTAATTTGATGATGTATAAATGTATCTAGAATGAATGAACCCTAAAATGTTATGGATGTGATTGATGCAACTAATTGAATGCAATATAATTAAATGAAAATGGTACTAAATTATAAATGTGTAATGCTAATGGAGTAATAATGCAACTATAAATGAGTTAAGGATGAATGAAAAATGTTAATAATACATAATGAACTAAATGGTAAATGCAAATGATTTAATTTAATGTACTAAAATGAATATTGCAATTAATAATGAATAATGAGTAATGAATTAAAAATAATGCAATGGATAATGAATAATGATTAATGAACAAGATGATCAATGCAGCGGATGCAATATCAGACAAATGAAGACACTATTTTTGTGTGTATCACAATAAGTCTGATAAAATCACGTAGGTGACCGGATAGGGGAATAAATAGAAACCTTTGCCAAGAGCAAAATCATAATGCAATATGACCTAACTACAATTCAAAGACTAACTACATGAGGATAGTGGGATTGATACCGTGTTAATGTTGGAGAGCACACCCTAGTTTGATATTGCAAAAGGAGGTATGCACCATGTGCTAGAAAACACAAGTGACACAGTTCCTTTACGTGGACTAGACTCTCAGACAAATAGGTTGTTAGGAACACAAATGCAAGATATCAGGTATGATTAATCTGATGAAATGTTACTCATGAGGAGACGCAGTACATCCAGATCTTTTGAGGGATTTGAGATGCATGAATCTTGCCCCCACTGAGGCATACATAGTCATAACCAAATATCAAAACATAAATGCACTAACAAACTATGATAAGAAGATCATACCACAAATGACACGTATTTCACTAGATACTCACCATAACGAAACAAGATATAAAAGATCGAGGCTATCGCGATAAGGACATAGTAGAACACAAGATAAAATCAACAAAAAGGCATCCTGACCAAGTGGTTATTCAATCCAAAAGTTCTTGCCATGAAAAATTTTGATGTGAGGATTGATAGAATAGCTGACACTAGAAGGATGCATCCTGATGGGCCAAAGATTGATTGATAAAAAAGGGAATTCAATGGAAATTTCTCATGAATAGAACGATCATTAGGAAAGTCAATTTGTCTACTAATTTGATGTAAAACATTTTTGATCATTGTGTCTAGAACAAAGCTTAGTGTTGGATTTGGTAAGCTCAGTCGTGCGGGAATCATTATTGCAAAAGCGGAAAGATGGTCAAATAACTACCTACACAAATATGGGTAGTGACACTTATTATGAAAGGTGATGCAAGCCATATAGACAAATGGTGAAAACTGATGGTGGATCTGACTACACATGGCGCTTGAAATAGGTTTTCACCATGGTACTTATCCATTGTGCCACCAAAGTGGTTTTCACAGATGGGAGGATTTTATTTCTCTTTCTCTTTTTCTCTTTTGATCTTCTTTTCAAGCTTTTGTATTTTTTATGCTTTTTTGATTTTTTATTTTTTTGCTTTTTCTGATTTTTCTGATTTTTTTGGATTTTTGAAAATTTTTTGTTGTACAATAGACTATGGAATGATCAAGCATAGAAGCGCTTGAGATGCACAATATTTACAGGATCAGGGAGTGGATCTTTCTCTGGGGATGCAATCTAATAGGCGCTTGAACCATACTTTTTTGTAACAATGAAGGGACCCAACCAATTAGGTTCAAACTTCCCTTTCTTCTCACGATTCTGGAGGTTGTTCATATTTTGTTGTAGGACAAGATCACCAACCTCAAACTAACGAGGTTTGATCCTTTTTTTGAACTTAAGGCGAAGGCAATTTTGATACATGCGGAGGTGGTCTAGGGCATTGAGGCATCTCTCATCGAGGATTTCCATCTCTTGCAAGCGGGCAACTCTATATTCTTATTCAAACAACAGATTCTTGAGAGAGATTCTGAGGGAAGGGAGCTCAATTTCAATGGGTGGAATAGCCTCAGTACCATAAACAAGGGAAAAGGGAGTAGCTCCGGTGGGGGTTCGAATGGAGGTGCGGTAAGCCCAAAGGGCAGGGTTGAGGTGAAGGTGCCAATCATGACCAGCTTCATCGACTATTTTCTTGAGGATTTTGAGGATGGTTTTATTCGTAGCCTCAGCTTGACCATTGCTTTGCAGAAAATACTTGGAAGAGGTATGGTGGGTAATGTTGAATTTCCTACATAGCTCTGTGACATCCTTGTTCTTGAAAGGTCCTCCATTATCAGTAATAATGTCCTGTGGAATGCCATAGCGATAGATAAGATAGTTCAAAATAAACTTCAAAATCTATTTTCTAGTAGTGTAGGTGAGAGGAATAGCTTTGACCCACTTGGTAAAGTAGTCTATAGCAACTAGAATGTATTTATGGCCATTGGTTGAATTAGGGAAAATCTGGCCAAGAAGGTCGAGACCCCAGTGTGAAAAAGGCCAAGGGGTGATGGTAGGTTGGAGGGATTGGGAGGGAGCATGTATCAAATCACCATGCTGCTGACAAGGTACACACTTCTTCACATAGTTGTAGGAATCTTTCTCCATAGTAGGCCAGTAATATCCAGTGCGTAACAATTTTTTGTCCAAAGTAAGTCCACTAGAGTGGGCCCTACCGATTCCTTGATGTACCTCCTCCAGGGATGTTTGTGCTTCATCAGAATTTAGACACCTTAAAAGACTTCCATCGAAATGCTTTTGGAAGAGGGTATCAGCAAGGATTGTGTATCGGGAAGTGCGGCGAATGAAGCTTTTACATTGATTGGGGGTTAAAGTAAGTGGGGTATGTCCATTGCATAGGTAGGAATACACTTCTTGGTACCATGGGGAATTGGGATCAGAAATTTCACACACCATTTCATAATTTGGCTTGTCATAGATAGGGACCATAAGATTCTCAACAAGAAACTCACACCGTGCACTGTGTTTTGGCATAGTGATCAAGGACCCAATTATTGTCATGGCATCTACTGCTTTGTTGTTCGTGCGAGGGATCTGTTAGAAGATTAGCTTAGTGAAATGCATCTTAAGATCTTCAACTATTCGGTGATAGGGAAGCAACTTGTCATCCTTCGTTTGATATTCATCCATAACTTATTTGATAACAAATTGAGAATCACCAAGCACCAATAAAGTGAGAATCTACCATTGTATGGCCTGTCGAAGTCCAAGTACAAGTGCTTCATATTCTACAATATTGTTGGTACAAGGAAATTGTAATTTGGAAGATTTAGGGATGAGATCCCCTTTTGGTGTAACGTACAAAATTCCTACCCCTGATCCTTTCTGAGTGAAGGATCCATCAAAATAAAGCTTCCATGGTGGACTCGGGGAAAGATTTAGGACTGATTCATCTAGAAAATCTATGATCAGAGGATGTTTACCATCAACAGGTGCTTCTGATAACTGGTCTACAATTACTTATCCTTTGATGGCTTTTCGATCCACATAAACAATGTCAAACTCACTAAGGATCATGACCCATTTTTCTATACGACCACTAAGAGCAACGCATGCCAGGAGATACTTGAGTGGATCAATTTTAGCAACAAGATGAATCTTATGATTAAGCATATAATGTCATAGCTTCTGTGTATAGAAAACAACAGCCAAACATGCCTTCTCAATTAAGGAATAATTCAACTCATAGCCAATAAGAGTCCTACTGAGATAGTAAATTGCTTGCTCTTTGCCGGTGTCATCTAATTGTGCCAGGAGGTCTCCCAACGCAACCTCTGTAGCAGATATGTACAAAATCAGAGGGCAAACAACAACAGGTGGTACCAACACAGGTGGATTAGCCAGATAGCCTTTCAGTTTCTCAAATGCATTTTGACACAAGCAATCCCACTGGAAGTAGATATTTTTGCGCAGAAGATGGGAGAACGGATGCACCTTGTCAACCAGCTGTGACATGAATCTTTTGATTGATTTCAATTTTCCTTGTAAACTACATAATTGCTTCAATTTTTTGGGTGGTGGCATCTCTAGGATTGCTTTCACTTTCTTTGGATCAACTTCTATTCCACGTTGTGACACAATGTATCCCAACAACTTACCAGATTGTACTCCAAAGACACACTTTTTGGGATTCAGCCTAAGCTTATATTTCTCCAATCACTCAAAGATGGTAGTAAGGATAGGAATATATCATTCCCTTGTTTTGGATTTGCCTAAAAGATCATCCACATAATCTTCCATGATGACATGCAAAAGGTCATGAAAGATGGTAGTCATTGCTCATTGATAAGTGGCTTTGACATTTTTAAGACCAAAAGGCATCACCTGATAACAGAAGGTGCCCTAAGGTGTTGTGAATGTGGTTTTGTGTTGGTCTTCTAGTGCTTTCCTGATCTGGTTATAACCTGAGAATCCATCCATAAGTGATAACATTTCATGTCTTGCCGTCAAATCCACTATAATGTCAATATTAGGGAGTGGAAAATCATCCTTGGGACATGCAAGGTTTAGGTCTCTGAAATCAGTGCAGATGCAAATGCACCCAGCAGGCTTACCTATTGGTACAATATTAGAAACCCATTCAGGATAATCAATTGGTCTAATTACTTCAACGTCTAGCATCTTTTGAAGCTCTACTTTGACTACTAATGTGACTTGAGGATGCATCTTGTGAAATTTTTGCTTAACAGGTTTTACACTTGGATCTACAACAAGATGATGCATGACAAGATCTGTATCGATCCAGGGCATGTCTTTGTAGGTCCAGGAAAAGTTGATTTTGTGTTTATGCCAGAATGTTGTCATGTCTTTCTTTTCTTGATCACTGAGAGAAACTACAATGTAAGTGATGTGTGGATCTTCTTCCGTGCCTAGGTTGATTGGAATAGTATCTTCAATGATCATAGAGGACACTTCTGGTTTTTATGATATAAACAGCAAGTCAGCCTCTCCCTCCCCTAGCACCTCGGAAAGGTTTACACTAGAGGAAGAATCCTTTATTTTGTCTTTTTCTTCATCCACAGGTGCCTACGAGAGGTTTTCACCAGAGGATGTATTTTTATTTTTTTTATTTTTATTTTCTTTTTCTTTTTTGTGACTGAGAGAGTTGACTTGGCTACCGAAGTAGGCTTTTTCACTGTAGTGTATATGATGTTCATATTCTTGGAGATTCTTAAGTCCAAAGAGGGCTAAAATTGCCTCATCTGAATCACATATGTCCAAAGCTGGTGGTGAGTCTTGCTAATCCTAGTCAATTAACTTAGGGTTTGTGAGGGGTATATGAGGGGATGAAAGGTCAGCTTGAGTCATAGTGAAGACATGATGATTCTCATTTAGGTCATCTTCAATATATAGGAAAGGAATTTTGAAGAACTCTTCCTCAGTGTCTGAACCTGAGGCAGCTAAACAATAATCCTTAGTGAAGTTAGTCTTAGTCTCTACGGAACCCAATCTGTGTCCTTTAGGATAGCCATTAGCTGTTATGATCTTCTTCTTTCCTATTTCATTAGCTCCAAGACCAGTACCATGATATCCCATGTTTTTGACAATGGGAGTAACTTTAGGATACTTTCCTTTGGGGAAAGTTACAGGTCATTCTTTTTCATCATTATAGAGCCAATCAAGGGCACTATATTCTATGTGTTCATCTGATAAGGACCCCCAATGTTCAAAAATAGTTGACTTGCAGTGCATAAGTGCTTTATCTTTGGAGAGGGGTAATGGTGATGGTCTTCCATAAGACTTTGGAGACAAAGGGAGTTGCCCAATACATAAAGCACTTTCAAATTTATACTCTCCCATGCCTTTATCTATAAATGTGGCCTTTGCTTCAGATGAGGAGGGTTTGTCTTCAGTAGCTTTGTCTTCAGTAAATTTTTCCTTTCCTTTAGATTGTTCAACTGGTGTTTCTGATGTCTTTTCAAAAATAGGGGTTTCTTGATTGAAATGTCGGCCAAACTCATTCAATGGACAGTAATTAGCTTGTTTTCCTTCCAATCTTTTGCAATATTAAAAGGGTTCAGGATCTCTAGGAATTGTGATTTCTCTACCGTGATGTGGGAACTTTAGAAATTGATGATAGATAGAGGGTACACCTTTGATAGCGTGTATCCAAGGGCATCCTAGAAAGATGTTATAAGGTAGATCTAGATCCATTACATGGAAAACAGTTTCAATCAGGGCCAAGCCCACTTGTAAGGGCAGTGTGATCAAACCCTTGCTTTCTCGTTCTCAATCATCATAGCCTTTTATTGTAATTCTCTTGTCTACATCAATGAGGTTCTCAGAAAGACTGATATTATGAATCATTTTCAATGTGCACAAATTTAGGCCAGATCCACCATTTATGAGGACTTGTTTTACTCTTGTGGAGCAGATTTTGTCCTCTATATGGTGGGATTTATTATGATGAGGATCAGGACCACTAAAGTCCTTATCAATGAAGACTAGATGTTCTTGCGCAGCTAGGTTCCCTATCATAGCTTTGAATTGTGTAGCATTGATGTTCTCAGGGACACGGGATTCATTTAGAGCTTTATCAAGGACTTCTCTGTGAATTGGTGAAGTGGTCAAGAGCTCTAGGATGGATATCTGTGCAGGCATCTTTCGTAATTGGGCCAAAAAGTCAAAGTGCAAAGTAGGTCAAGCAGCAGTAGATGGTGCAGCTGGTGGATTCGCAGATGTAGAAGGTTTATCAGCAGCTTGAACAGTGACTCTGGGTCTATGTGTAGTAGCACTACAATTAGCAGCTTTTAGGATTATGGTGTTAACATGTGTGTCAGTTTCTTCAATGCGGCCACAAAGAGAGTCAAACCTAAAGATATCATTTTCACTTAAACTCCCACATGTTCGATCATGGCCTGTAATAGTATTGGTAGAATAGTCATATGGGATTGCGTTTGATGCATTATTTTGATTATGAGGTGGGAAAGGTTGATTGTAGACTTCTTGTTTCACATTAGATGGGGATGCATTCTGACATTCAACTTCAATTTTCCCATCCTCAATGAGATCTTGCACAAAGTGTCTAAGCTTCATGCATTTCTTCATATCATGCCCCTTGATGCGATGATAATCACAATACTCATTATCCCTATACCAAACATGTTTAGGTTGATTTTCATCAAAAGGTTGAGTATTTGGGTAAATTATCATTCCTTGATCTACAAGTTTTTTGAAGATCACATCTAAAGGTTTTGCTAAAGCTGTGAATTGTCATTGTTGTCGATTATCATTATTGTTGTTGTTGTTATTATTGTTGTATTTGTTGCAAGGGAACAAGAATGATTGATTACGTGGTTTTTGATTATTGTTCTGATTGTTGTTCTGATTCTAATTGTTCTGATTGTGTGGATTCTGATTATGATTTTGGTTGTTGTTGCGATACTGATTTTGATTCTAATTGTTATTGCGATTGTTTTGATTGTTATTGTTGGATGCTTGAACATTTTGAACATGCTTGGCATCAGTCACTCCATCATTGAAAACTCTTTTGTTCTTACTCCAAAATTTTGGTTTATCATTATTGGAAGGAGTATAATGTTTGATGCTACCTCTTTGCAAAAGGCCATCTTCAATGTCTTTTCCCTTCTTGACAAGGGATTCAAAGGTGTCAGGT
>MU227548.1:2128935-2148802 GCA_018584345.1 Thuja plicata
AGCTTTTCATCATGCAATTTCTTGAAAACAATTTTCAAATGCCTAATATGCTCCTCCTTAGTTCTGCTGAAAACTAAAATGTCATCTAGGTAGACAACAACAAACTTACCAATGCATTCTACCAATAGCTCATTAATCAACCTCATAAAATTTGAAGGAGCATTAGACAAACCAAATGGAATTATAAGTCATTCATACAAACCTTTTGTAGTTTTGAAGGCTATCTTCCATTCATCTCCTTCATTAATTCTGATTTGGTGGTAGCCGCTCTTAAGATCAATCTTGCTGAAGTACTTTGCCTCCCCTAAACAATCCATTAGGTTTTCAATTCTGGGTATTGGAAACCTATACCTAATGGTGATTCTATTTATGGCTCTAGAATCAGTAAAAAGTCTCCAAGCTCCTCCTTTCTTAGGTGCTAAAACAGTAGGGACTGCACATGGGCTTATGCTTTTTCTAATTATTCCTTGGTCTAATAACTCTCTGATTTTCTTGGCTATCTCCTCATTTTTCTGAGGGGTCATCTTATAGGAAGCTTTGTTGGGTAAGGTATCTCCTAGTATGAATTCAATCTTGTGGCTTAGAAGTCTCTTAGGAGGTAGGGGAGTGGGCTGGCCATCATTCACAATATCCTTATACTCTTCAAGTATTTATTTTACCTCATTTGGTATCTATGATTTCTTGATAGAAACTTCATCTTTTGGCTTCAATACTAAAGCAAATCCAACTCCTCCTTCTCCTAGAGTCTTCAAGAATTCTTTCTCATCAACCATGAGCATACTTGGACTTGATTTCTTCATCTCTCCTTCTATCAGAGACTGAATTTTGAAAGTCACCTCATCTTTCTTGAATGAGTATGCATTCTTGGTTCCATCATGCATGGCTTGCCTATCAAATTGCCATGGCCTTCCAAGTATAAGGTGGCATGCATCCATGGGAAGAATGTCACATATAAATCTATCTTTATACTTGCCAATGGTGAACTCTACCCATGCTTTTTCTCCTACAAACACATGTTGTCCTTTGTTGAGCCATGTAACCTTGTATGGGTTTTCATGTGGAATCCTTTTCAAATTTAACTTGTTGGTTTCCTCTTCACTAATGATATTATCAGTTGAGCTTGAATCAATAATGACTCTATACACCTTCCCTGTGATCTTGCATGTCACTCTAAAGAGTGCTCTCCTTTGGTTTGGTTCTTCTTTTCTTGGCTCTCTGATTAAGGTCCTCTTTATCATGAGGTTCTCACCTTCCTCTGATTCTAATGGTACCTCAGATGGCTTGTTGCTGCAACTTGATTCTTCTTGGACATAGTTAACTCTCTTTCCACCTCCTTGATAAGTAGAACCTTTTTCAGGATACCTATAGGTAGGATGCCCTAGCTGATTGCAATGGTAGCACTTCATGGTGGCAAAGTAGGATGCTCCTCTTCCTTGATTGTTGTTGCTCCTTCCTCTCTAACTAGTGTTAGAGCCTCTACCTCTATTGAAACCTCTTCTATTTGAGTTTCCTTCCTTATTTTTAGTGAGCTTGTTCTCACTTTGCTGCCTTGAATCTGATCCTCTTCCACCATAGCCTCCTTGTCCCCTTCCTTCTCTACCTCTACCTCTTCCTCTGAAGTTTGATTCTGATTTATTTTTGTTCTTCTCTTCCACTTTCAATGCAAGTTGGAAACACTTATTGATGGTTGTGGGAGTCCACAAACTGATTTCCTCTTGGATATTCCATTTTAGGCCACCAAGATACCTAGCCACCTTAATAGTCTCATCCTCTTGGACTCTTGAACTCAAGCACAACTTCTGAAATTCTTCAGTATACGTAGCCACATCCAAATTTTTTTGTTTCAAACTCTGCCTCTTCTTGTGTAACTGGATTTTATAATCCTCAGGTAGGTATTTCTCCTTTACCTTGTTTAACATGGCCTTCCAATTTGAAATTGGATTCTTACCCATCTTCTCTCTCTCTTCTTGGAGGTATTTCCACCCTGTTAGAGAATAACCTCTTAACCTTGACTTTGCAACTTTTACCTTATGTGCTTCAGTTATGCCCTCACATTCAAAATGATTCTTGATACCTTCTATCCATTCCACAACTAGTTCACTATCCATTTTTCCATTAAAGAATGGAATTCCTTCAAGACTATTGCCTCCTAAGGCTCTGAGAGCTTTTGGAAATGGCTCCTCATTCATGGGAGTGTCTGGTTCAGGTATCAAGTCTTCTTCATCAACTTTCTGCTTCCCTCTTCTACTGCTGACTTCATCTCCATCTTTGCTTTTAGTTGCATCTGCAACTTCTTGAAGTTTTACCTTCATCTCATCCAGGGCTTCTTCAAGGACTCTACTCCTTTCCCTTTGATCCTCTATCACTCTCTTTTTCTCATCTACTTCCTTTGCAAGCTCTGCATTAGTGACCATCTTGTTTTCACCTACTGATACTGCTGGCTGGAACATTTACCACAAGCCCAATCAATCTAGGCTCTGATACCAATCTGATGTTGATGGAAGTCTTGTTGCTGTTACAGAACTAGCTTGGCTCTGTTATAATATCTTTCTCCTAGATCTCTTAGGGTGTTCACAACCCTAAACTGAGGTAAGTCACTCTCAAATTTACTTCCTCTTCAAGAATCAGTCCCCCATCAAAATGCTTTTCATCTCCTTCTTGTTGAACCTACACAAATAGATTCATTCTACTCACTTATTCAATGTTTTTTGACCATTTCTTTCATTCTCTTCCCTAGCTAGACTATTACCAAGCTCTCCTAGGGTAAGATCTCCAGACTCTTTGATGTTGCTTCTCCTACAGAAAATAAAAAGGAAACTCTTTGATGTTGCTTCTCCCAACACATGACTCTCACCATGGATTCAGGAACCTCGAGGGGCCATTAATGGTTACAACCCAGAACGGGTGAAGAACTAACAATTTACAGAATAGAAAATAAAGTAACTAATCTACTTGCATGTAAAAGGAACCACAAAGAAAATTGATATCTACTAAACACACAGTCTGCAACTTCTCGTTACTGGAAACAAAACAAAAACACTACAATAATCTGCAAATCTCTAATTTTCCTGTAGCTTCTCCTCTTCTTCAATCTCTACTCTCTAGATCTCTAAAAAGAAGGCTTGGGATGTTATTAATAACCATCCTCTCATTGGAAAGATAGTAACTATCCACATATTCACAAGCATCTCTTCAGGAATTGTTATAACTAACCATACTGTCCATAAAAGACAAGATCCACTTTTCACGGGCCGTTACGAAGGAATATTTTCAAGCAACAAGAATGCAAACTGAGCTCCAGTGTTGGCCGAGATGCTAGGCACTAATGTAGGCCAAGATGTTAGGCACCAGTGTAGGCCAAGCTGCTGGGCAGTGTAGGCTGAGTTGCTAGGCAATGTAGGCCGAGCTACTAGGAACCAGTGTAGGCTGAGTGCTAGTGATACCAAGAAGCTTATCCAAGGTTCCTGATGCCTTGGTTGGATTTCTAGAGGCTCGCAAACTACCTCACACACACACAACAAAAGAAACCAACTAAGGAACCTATCTAGACATGGATTGACCTAGTCATATCCATCTTAGGGAAATAAAACAAATGACCTTCTAAGGTCCACACACACTCTCCTGACTTGGCTAGAGTTAGTACATGCTAGAAATAAAGAGCTAGGGGTTTGAGCTAGGTGTGCTCCTGCACCATTTTTGAGCCTCCAAAATGTGAGTGCTCTTAGTTGTGAGAGGTAATCTTTAGTATACATACCTCTTAGTACCCTGAGATGGACTTAATATATTGTAGTGAGCTTAATTTTGACAGTGAATCCTCACCTCTACGGATCCATGAGTGAGTTAGTGAGACTCTTGTTGGAATAATATATGCTCCTAATGGGCATGGTATTGTTAGGATTATAAGACAAATATCTAACAATTAAATGTTGATTTGATAAATAAAATAGAGAAGAAAACACACAATAATGAAACAAGACACCGAGAATTTAATGTGGTTCACCCAAACCTTGGGCTACATCCACCAAAAAGCAAGTCCAATATTATTATCTCCACCCAAAAAATCCCTAAGCCTAACACCATTTTTATCAAGACTTATGTCAACTAAAAAATAAGGTTACAATATGTTAGCCGATAGAAAAAATAACTCTTGAAGCCTTTATAAAATAATAAAATCCGGTTGTGTTTTCAGGAGAAAAGTCCTCAAATATCCTTGTGGGGGCACTGCCCCTTGACCCTTCCTTGTACCACAACAAGGAGTGTGCTAGGGGTGTTTCCCATGGATTTCATCTTGGGGGATATGCCCCAAACTCCCATTCAATAATTTGGAGGTAAATCGCACTGATAAAAGTGGGGAAAAATTAACCTCAGAGTCTAATTAGGCTCCATATAACAATAGGTAGTACTTTTTAGTCTTAAGGGATAATATTTCCCTTTTTCTTGTTTTGTGAATTGATATTTTTTTGTGCTCGGTTTATAGAGGAGACCCTAAAGGGTACTATTTAGGCTAGATGCCTTGTGAGGAGGTAGAATGACTAGTGTTGAGCTTCATCTATTAGAGATCGTGGCTAGATAAATTTTCCTAGTGCATATTGTGATTCCCTTTATAAGACCTTGAGATTTGATGATGCTCTTTTCAATGTGTGTTGGGGTTTTTAGCAGTTGTGAGGCTACTTGGTAAGGAGATGGTGTGGTGGGGATAGACTTGTGAAAGAGTCATATGGTTGTCCTAAGTTGGCTTTGGTTTTTGATCTCTCACTTTGTGTTCTTTTTTGCTTGATTTGTAGGCTTCCTAGAGTAAGCCTAGTCCTTGGGGGAGGATTTAGTGATTTAGATTTGGCATTATGTTTGTGGTGGGGCCTCTACACAATTGGATGTGAACTCTTTTGTGATGCCTTGGTTTTTATTTGGATACTTTTTGTGGCTTTATTTGATTGGTTGTGCTCAATTTATGCTTGGATGGATATATTCTTATATTTTATGATCATGTTGGGCATGTGTGGCATTGGTGCCTTCTTGGTGATCTAGATTATTTCGTTGCATTGGAAAATTGCTTATTTCCTTATGCCTTGTTCTGAGAACTATTGTGCAATTGCTTGTTGCATACTTGATTTGGGATGTTAGACCTTTTGAGACTATTGTTATGATTTTGTATTGGCATTGTGAAATGCACCCGATTATAGTACATTATGTTGTTCTTATCAATATCTCTTCTGATGTAGATGAAATATTATACTTATGATTTTAGTGATGATCATAGTTGCATGATGATAAATGATGATATCTAGTTTATTTTATATTTGAGTATATTTTGAATATGTTTATCTTGATGTGATTTCATGAGATTCACTGATGTATGTGCCAGTGGTTATTGAGATGTCATAATTGATTCGCTGATGTATGTGCCAATGGTCACTGAGATATTGTGCATTACCATGCTTGGTTATTATCTAGTTTGTAGAATTGTTCGATATATGCTCTTTAATGTAGTAAAATTCTATTTAAATGCTTTGATTAAAATGAAATGATTAGTTATGATTCTTATTGAGAATTAGATATGAAAGGAATGGTTTTGTAACATTTGAATATATAAGAATGATTACACCGCTAAAACATATTTTCATTAGTTTCAATTTGGATTATTATATGTGTGTTTAGACTATTAATCATGTGAGAAACTGCTCTTGATGTGTGAGTGTTTTAGTGATGAAAGGTACTAGACATCGATTCCACTTGATTCTGTAGGTCTAAGTGTGTGTTATCCTTGATAGTGGGATATGAGATAGTTACATTGGTCGTTTGTGACATTTAGCTAATATCGTTCCTATATGGATGCTGTATCGGTATGTGGGTAAAGTCCAGATTGACCTTGCATATTTGTATTAGACTAGTGAGTGTTTGTACATAGTCTTGCATCCACAGTTGTCATGGTTAAGTGATTTAAGTGCATATGTTGATTGTAATGTTATTAGTTATTTTATAATTTATCGACAAATTTGTCGTAGTTTTATTCCATTTAAATGAAATTAATTAATAATCCATGGTGGGTCTTAGGTTATTTAATTGGTTTTAACTTATTGGATTTCAAGTGGTTTTAATTTAGCCTTTTTGGCTTGGGAGAAAAAGTGACTTATATTATGGAAAAGGAGTTATTTTTCTCATGTGTTTTTGAATTGGGAATTTTCTCTCAAACCCTCTTTGAGAGAAAATCAATTCTTGCTTGTTTGGTTTGACTCTTTTGCAAGAATTTGTGGGTAGCAGTTCGTTGGATTTAGGTTGTGATTACTCCAATTTGTTGAGAAGCTCATTTGGTTTCATGATGTTTGTGAATTTCCTCCTCTGTTTTGGCCCTTTCTTTGTTTTGAGGTAGGAATCCTCATATTTTACTTGATTCATTGATTCTTGGATTCTTGATTGTTGTATTTAATCTATGGGATGAGATGTTGGTTATCCCCCACATGTTTGATTCAATTTCATGCCCATTTGGGCCTCTATGCATTTTTGGTATTTTGGGATGTGAATCTAGATAATGTTATGCTGCCTATTTTTTTGTGTGTACCCGAAACAAAAATTTTATTTGATAAGTGTGTTGTTGGGAATTGGGAGACCAATTTTTTTTCCCCATTTCGCTTGAATCCAAATTTGAATTTTGAAGCTTTTTCATGGCCATCAATGGTGGCATGACTTTCAAACTGGTTTTTGGTTCAAGTTATGATTTGATATAAAATGGATTTGGACTCTTTTTGTGAGTTTTTATAATGTGGAATAATGGACTTTATATATGATTTTTTTGTGGAAGGATTTGAATTCGCCATCTTAGTTTTATGGCCATTTGAGTGTGCCTTTGCATGATGGTTCCTTATCGCTTTGAAAGCTTTGTATTAGTGATTTTATACCTTTGTGTGTGAATTTATGGCCTTCTTGTGAAGTGTACCTTGGAATCATTTAGGAATCCATACTCTTGGCCATGTTGCTAATTGGGTATGCATGATGCACGTTTACCCTTATTGCATGTTGGGTTGAGATATGGTTGATATGGCATTTTGGGACTTATTGAAGTATTAATAATCTTATTTGTGGAGTATTAGTTTTATTGATGTCTAATTATGGGATTTATTTATTGATCTCTTTTTACGTGGATGATAGCACTCCTTGTGTGCTTGAATTCTATCCTCATGGGGAATCGTACTCTTGGTGATAAAACCAAATGAGTGTACCCTTGTGTGCAAATAATTACTTTTCCTTTTATGGCTTTTTGTGCATTGTTTGAGTCACATTCATGGTTTTCTCTGATGTCGGTGTTTGAGACCGTATCCATAGCATAGTTGAACTATGTGTATTTGACATGAATTTTGAGATACTTGTACTCTTGGTTTGAGACCAATTTAGTCCTCCTCGTATTACAATGGAAGCTATGACCTTTAAGTCTTTTTATTACCTTGTTCTTATTGCCTTTGTGTTTCGCTTTTATCTATTGGCATTATTTATGCTTGATTTGAGATCAAATTTAGTACTTAGATGTATGGTGATTGAGACTGCATCTTTAGCACAATAGAGTTATGTTTATTCACAAGATCTTTGAGAGACTCATGCTCTTGTTTGAGACTAGTCGATCTTACCATGCTTCATTATGGTTTTATGAATTATGAGTCTTTTATTGCATTGGTTTCAATAGTGCCTCACTGTTGTAACAAGGTGATATTGTTTGGTGTTTGAGTAGTGGAGTGGAGTGGCTCTCTAAGGTGAGATGGGACACAAAGGGGTCACTAGGGTGACCCTTGGAGAGTTCTTAATAAGAATTGATACTTAAATAAATGAATAGGGAAAAACATATTGACAAGAATTGATATGACTACCTTCTTGTTCAAGGAAATTAATATGGTGTATCATTGGCTCGCCATCTGAGGATGTTGATATGACATAGTAACTTGTTGTTTAAGGATGTTGATATGGTATAGTACCTTGGTATCTGAGGATATTGTTATGGTATAGTTAACCATGGTCGTCTACGGATGTTTATTTGGCATAGTCATGGTCCTTTGTGGACATTGAGCGAACATGGGATTGCTCGAATCCATATGGGTCACCACATGTCATACAATGACACTCCCACTCTTGAGTCTCTACATCAAACCTTTGTTTAGGATGAATTAGTGACCTTGTATATATGTGACTTGTTGGCCTTCAGTATGTGTAAGTACATTAGGCTTGTTATTCTTCTCACCGAATATATGCACTTGTATGGGGTAAGTGTTAGCCTACTATCCCTTATGTGCACTGTGCTTGTTGGGCCATGTGACTATTTCTACAAGCACAATGGGGTGATGTCATTGTTTGGGACCAACGTACATGTGGTGGATCGGATTTAATGGCACAGTATTGAGAATGTTGTGCTCATTTATATCCTTATGCATTTACTTTCAGTATTTGTGCTCGTATACTATCATGTGTAGTTGATTAGTGTGATTTTTGTTTATATTGATCATATCGAGTGAGTTTACCTTGACATTATGTATCTGGTACTCCCCGGTGTGGAGATTAGTTATGTTTTGGTTATAGGTTTTTTATTAAAGTAACAATAGGTTTTGAAGGGTCCCTGAAACCCTGTACACAGTAGGATCTTAAGATAGAGCAATGATTGATCCCAAAACTAGATAGATCATCCAAAGCCTAAGAGGATCGCTCACCACTGAGAACACAAAAGAAACTTCTGAAAACGCTACAAAACATGAAATATTGGATAAAAACTTTGTTAGGAACGAGAACTATCCTTTCGTCCCCTTTGTATGGGACCGAAGGATCATGTTAAACAAAGAGGAAGACTTTTTTTTAAAAATTCCTTTAACAATAATACAACCATTTTCAACCTTCGTAGTTGCATCCTGCCAGTACAAAGGATCCACAGCTGAAGACCCAACTCCCAACAGGGGAATAGAATCTTCCAGCGAAACATCCAGCACTGGGCCATCAATAACCCCAACCATAGATCTATCTGTTAGAGGAGCTGTTGAGACAAAACTAGTAGGGCCCAACACGCCAGCAAAGCCAGCATCCCCAAACCCACTAGCAACAATAGCTGACAACAAAGAAACAAGTTCAGCACCAACAACAGACCCACCAGCAATAGCAACCAGCAGAGAAAGAGTAGAATCAGTACCAGTATAAATAGAGTTATTATTAGTAGCAACCATAGAAGGGGCCAGTGGAGGAATAACAGAATCATCCTTCTTACCAAACTAGGAGGAACTTTTTGAAACAATATAATGTTGTATAGAGGCCCCCTTCCACCAAGAGGGAGAAGATTTCTTTTTCTTAATTTTTAGGCCACATTGGGAAGAAACGTGGCCAATCTTAAAGCATTTGAGACATCTAAAGAGAATACCCTCATAGTCAAACTGCTAGATCCAGGATCCTAATGTTGATTCTATATTAATTTTAGCTGGGAGACCCTTTGAAATGTCAATATCTACTAAAATACGAGCAAAAGTGGAAGGATATATATTGAAGGAATCATGATCCAAAATCAAAAAATCTCCCAAAGCCTCTCCCACCTCCTCAAGGATGGAATGATGCCAAAGGTGACGAGGGATATTATGTGGTATAACCCATATAGGGACCTTATTGAAGACTTAAGATGAAGGATTAAAGTCTTGATGCTAGGTTTTAATCATAAGCATAAATTTATCTTTCTCCCAACAAAAAAAATTATCACAAAGGATCTTTGGTCTATCCTCAGCCCAATCAAACTTAGCAATGAAAAACCCCTTTGCCATAGGAAAGATGTGAACCATACCTAAAAGTAAAGGTTCCCATTTACGGGTGACCCAATCATGCAAAAGGGGAAGGCTAGGCCAGAAACCACAAAAGCGGCAAATCAGCCCATGAGCTTTAAAAATCTTTGTAATGTTCTCCAAATCCCCTTTAGCCTCAGAAGAGAGCCTGACCGAGAGGGAGCCACACAGGAAATGGAGTAGAGACCCTAGATACCCTCTCCACCACCGTAGTCTTGGAAACAATCTTAGAAAAAGACTCCCTCGGAATAAGCGCAGGAATAGACAACGCTTTACCAGAAGGAGTTTGCACAGGTGAGGTACGCAACACAAGATCTCTTATTGCAGAAGGAGCATGGATGGAAGCATGAACATGCGGGTCAATGCATGCTGGAAGGGCCACGTGTGGGGGGAAGAAGTATTCCACACAAGAGAGGATATCGTAGCAATCCACAGTGTAGGGGAAGCCATTGCAGCCACATGATGACATGTAACTAATTGAATGTTTGATAATGTTAAGTTGAAGATGATACAAGACATTAAATCAGTTAATGATTTGTATTGTCATTAATGTCAACTTGATATCACCTATATGGTCATATACATAATGTTAAAGAATTCAGAGAATCAATGGAACAGAGGTTATACTTTTAGCAATGCATAAAATTCATGTATTCACTAAGTGACAGACAACACTGACAGAGTGCACACCATCGGTAAAGATAGATAAAAAGTCACAGTGATGCCTGACGAGCAGAAGATAGTGTTTCCCAATGAAGCATATTCACAGGATGCCTAACGAGCTGAAGATAGTGTTTCCTGATGAGAAAGATCCAATGATGCCCGACGGACGGGGATAGCGAAGCTAACTGAAGTTGCACTGATGGAACTGGCAGTTGTCACAGTCGACAAACTGTAGAATTGACCGACAGAACAGAGAGATCAGAAAATAACAAAATATCTAGCTGGCAAAGCTTAAGGATTGACTTAACTGATTGTTTTATTTGTTTTATTCAACCATAGTTAAGCAATTAATTTATACAGCTGGCAAGAAGATAACTACGAGATAAATCAGGAGTTAAAGTTGTAAATCAAATTGGCTGGATTGTTTTTCACGCAAAGAATCAAGAATCAAGAATCAAGAATTAAGGAATATCATGTCTATATAAGAGACAAGCATAATTCATTTTCGCAAGCAATCAGATATACGGGGGAGTGAATTGAAAGAAGATGCTGAAGAGAAGTTGGTGAAGGATAAACTTCATATAGTCCTGATCAATCAAGCTAAGGGAGAGCTAAAGAATTCTGTAGACACTGACGAACAGTGAATCATAGCATCACAAAGCAGAAAGTGTGAATCACAAAGGAATTAAATTGATACATTGATCAGAGAGGTATTGTACGTAACTAGATCTAAATATCTGCAATTCAAAGTTGCATTAGAAACAGGTCATTGTGTTTCAGTTTAACCATTGAAGCATTAAGTATCTTAACAGAGTAGGACTTAACCATCTTCTATAATTGAGGTATATCCTAATAGATTACCAAAAAGGTTGATTCATGATAGTAGCATCGGTCTTACCTAAAGCCTATTGACAGTCTAAGAAGGAGGCTGATTCAAGGATGATAGTAAGATTAGCATAAAGCCTATTGACAGTCTAGAGGCTGATTCAAGGATGGTAGCATAGATGCCAGATACTACGTGACAACCTATGTATAAAAATCCTCTAACAAGGTCGCACTTAACCGTGTGTTTGTAACCTTTAACATGGTTGGCTCCTAACAGGGCTCACTTCAGAAGAGTGAAAATTTGGAGTACCGGTCCCAGTGGTTTTCCCTTAACAGGGTTTCCACGTTAAAATCTTTGTGTTATGTGTGTAAGGTTTATTACTTTATTATTTTACATTTCACATATGCATTTCTGGATTGATTGGTATACTCTACATATTTACTGACTATCGGTAAATAAGTTTTACTACTTATCGGTAATCAAGGAGAATAAGGACAGACAAAGTAAACCGACAGATAGTTAATTATTTCAAGTATTTCAAAGGCATAACATCTTATAGAGACTTAATAATCTGAGGTGTATTAATTGGTGGATTAAAGTTTAAAGGATGAATTTTTGAGGCCACTGATTCACCCCCCCTCTCAGTTATTACTAACAATTGGTATCAGAGCTTGTGTGCTTAGAAGGAAGGTTTCAAGACCCAAGTAAAGATCACAAGATGAACAAATGAGATGTGCCCAAGCTGAACAAAGACAAATTTGCTTCATGGAAAAATAGAATAAAACTCCACTTATCAGGTATTGGCAGTGATATTACTCAATACTTAGATACTGAATATGTTTTGCCTATAGGACCATTGATAGTAGATCAATTAAGAGTAAAGCATGAACATAACTGCATGGTTATAGAGCTTTATGCCTCACTCTCTGATGTTGAATTTGAGGATGTCAAAGATTGCAAAAATGCAAAGACAATGTGGGATAAGATAAAGCTTGTAAATGGAGGTGATAAAAATATTCTGAGAGCCAAGGTAGAAATCCTTAGAGGAAAGTTTGATGATCTCAGAATGAAAGAAGGTGAAAATATCACTCAGTAAAACACAAGAATAAAATAAATAGTCAATGCTATATGAGGCGTTGGAGGTACACTTGAAGAGGAGATTGTGGTAAGTAAAATCTTAAGAACCTTATTGCCTATATATGCTATTAGAGTCTCTGCTATTCAAGAAATGAGAGCATTAGAAAATAATACAGTCACTCTTGATAGCCTGATTGGTAGACTGATTTCATTTGAGATGAATAATTTTGATAACAGTGTCTTACCAAGTTTAGAGTCTGCATTTAAGTCTTCTACGAGAATAAGCAAATCTAGTCAGAGACACTCATCTAGAAGAGACAGTGAAAGAAAAAGTGAAGAAGAAGATCTAGATGAAATAGAAGCACTCATGGCAAGAAGAATGCTAAGAGACAAAGGTAAATACAAAGGCAAGTTACCACTTGTATGTTTCAATTGTAAAGAGATTGGACACTTTGCTGCAAGATGTCCTAACAAAAGAAAAGATGAAAGAAGTGATAACAGATCTTTTGAGAAGAAATCTGACAAAGGTGATAACAAATATTATAGAGGTTATCGATGATCAGAAAGAAGTGATACCCGAGATTACAAGGACAAAGGAAAGAAGACTAGCTATCTAGCTGCTTGCAAAGATGAAGATACTGACACCGAACCAAATGATGATATTGAGATAGTATTTGTAGCTGTGAAGGATGATTCAGATGAAGATGAAAGGTATGAAGAAACTACACTCATATCTAACATTAGTAAGAATGATATCTAGATTATAGATAGTGGTTGCACTCACCATATGACCGGTGACAAAGAAAAGTTTAAAACTTTTGAATACTATAAAGGTGGTACAGTAAGAATGGGAAATGATACACCTTGTCAAATTGAAGGTAAAGAAATAGTAATGATGAATAACCTGATTAAATGTGAAAATGCTTATTGGGTAAAAGGATTGAATTATAATTTGTTGAGTGCTTCTCAGCTGAATAATTCAGGTCATAGAGTAGCATTTGAGAACAAGAAGGCAAAGATCTTCAATGAATCAGGAAAACTAATTGGTACCGGTGAACAGATCAAAGGTAACTTATTCTATCTGAATGATACTAACCCCACTTGTTTGATGACTAGGAACAAAGACCTATGGCTGTGGCACAAAAGGTTGTGTCATGTGAATTTTGACAACATGATGAAAATAAGTAGAAAAAGAAGTGTAAGAGGCTTACTGACGATGACAAAGCCAGACAACATCATGTGCAAAAATTGTCAAAAAGGTAAAATGACAAATTCTAGTTTCAAAAGAAAAACCCATACATTTGATGATATTCTAGAATTAGTCCATATTGATTTATGTAGACCTATGAGGACAAAGAGCTATTATAGAGATAGATATTTTATTCTATTTGTTGATGATTACTCTAGAATGATGAGAGTCATGTTTCTAAAAGAAAAATCTGAAGCATTCAAGATGTTTAAATGGTACAAGGCTATGGTAGAGAAACAAAGTGGTAAGGATCTGAAATTTTTAAGATCAGATAGAGGAGGAGAATTTATATCAGATGAATTCACTAATTTCTTTAATGAGCATGGTATAAAAAGACAGGTTTCTGCACCAAGAACACCACAAAAAAATAGGATTGCTGAGAGAAGGAACAGATCAATAGTTGACTGTGCAAGAACATTGATGATAGAGAAGGACATCACCCAGATCTTCTGGAGAGAAGTTGTTAGCACTGTTGTCTATACACTTAACAGAGTACAATTGAAGGACTCAAAGAAGACTCCTTATGAGGTATGGTATGGTAAAACACCCAATGTAAGTTACTTCAAAATATTTGAAAGTCAATGTTATGTCTTAAAAGATGATAGAAATGGAAAGTTTGATGCCAAAAGTGATGAAGGTATTTTTCTGGGGTATTCTACCAAAAACAAAGCTTTTTAATGTCTAATCAAGGCTTCTAACAAAATAGTTGAAAGTGCGAATATGAAGATTGATGAATTTGCAGAAAAGAATGAGCTGGAAAGCACAAAAGAATCATAAGACTACAACAAGTTTGTATATTGTGCAGAACCCATAACTCTACCCGAGCAACAGTGCTTAAATCCATAACAACAAAATGTTGCAACCGACGGTCAGAATGTTGTTACCGACGGTCAGGATAATGATCAAGATAATGTGCAAGGTAATGAAGATAAAGCTGATATACAAAGAGCTATACCTGTACTTGCAAGATATGTAAGAAGGAACCATCCAGAGGACCAGATCATAGGAGATAAGAAAGCTAGTACAAGAACAAGGAGTAAGTCTTTAAACTCAAATTTCTTAATTTGTGAGTTTGAACCAAAATTTGTCAATGTTGCACTAGATAATGAAGAATGAATAAGTGCTATGAATGATGAGATTGAACAGATTGAGAAGAACAAGACATGGTCACTTGTGCCAAGACCAAATGACAAGAATGTCATCGGTACAAAATGGATATTCAGGAACAAACTAAATGAGAATGGAGAAGTCACAAGGAACAAAGCAAGACTAGTATGCAAGGGGTATGCACAAGAGGAAGGTATAGACTATGGAGAAACCTTTTCACCCGTTGCTAGGCTAGAAGGAGTAAGAATTCTACTTTCTTATGTTGCATACAAAGGATTCAAAGTATAT
This sequence comes from Thuja plicata, assembly GCA_018584345.1. Classification (NCBI taxonomy): domain Eukaryota; kingdom Viridiplantae; phylum Streptophyta; class Pinopsida; order Cupressales; family Cupressaceae; genus Thuja; species Thuja plicata. The sequence goes on from MU227548.1 coordinate 2,143,934, forward strand.
CAAATGAATGTCAAGTCAACATTCCTAAATGGAATACTTGAAGAAGAGGTATACATTGAGCAACCAGAAGGGTTTGTGGATCCAGAAAAGAGGAACCTGGTATGTAGAATTCACAAAGCCTTGTATAGATTGAAACAAGCTCCCAGAGCCTGGTATGAACGACTTCATTCCTATCTAATAAGTATTGGATTCACGAGGACTAGTGAAAATAGTAATCTTTATTTGAAAGAAGATACTAATGCTAACACTTTGATTGCTGAAATATTTATTGATGACATCATATTTGGAGGAAATGATATGCTATGCAAATCATTTGCTAATGAGATGAGCAAATAATTTGATATGTCTATGTTTGGAGAGATCAAGTTCTTTCTTGGTCTACAGATCATTCAACAAAGTGAAGGTATTTTCATTACACAGTCCAAATACATCAAAGAAGTTTTGAAAATATTCAAGATGGAAGATTCCAAACCTATTGGAACACCGATGGCTACTGGATGCAAATTAACAAAAGAAGACAAGACAACAAAGGTAAATCAGACTCTATACAGATCAATGATAGAGAAACTCATGTATGTTGTACACACTAGACTAGATATTGCACATGCAGTAAGAATTGTTGCTAGATTTTCTACTAACCCCAGGGAATCACATATAACTGTTGTGAAAAGAATTATAAGATATCTGAAGAATACTGAGGAATTTGGCTTATGGTATAGAAGAGAAGGAAAATTTGAACTAAAAGTGTTTACCGACTCTGATTGGGTTGGAAATCTTGATGACTGAAAGAGCACAACTAGAGGAGCATTCTTTATGGGTGACAGACTTATCACATGAATTAGCAAGAAGCAAGGATGCATCTCTCAGTCTACTGCAGAAGCAGAATATGTTGTTGTTGCTGCAAACTGTTCAAATATTGCATGGATCAAACAGTTGCTGGAAGGTATGCATATGAAGATCAAAGAACCGGTAATTATCTATTGTGATAACACCAGTGCAATAAATATTTCTAAGAATCTAATCATGCATGCAAAGACTAAACACATTGCCATCAAGTATCATTATTTGAGAGAACAAGTTCAAGAAAAAGAGGTCATACTTGACTATGTGCAATCAAAAGAAAATTTGGTTGATATCTTCACCAAACCACTGCCCAAGGATACATTTGAGTACCTGAGGATAAGACTAGGGGTCAAACCCATGTCTACCAGTCAGTAAAAGGACTGAAGACTGCATCAACCATATATTATTAGAATATCATTCATGATTGATGCAAGTAGAAAATGAACTTCAAAGCTACATCTATATACAGAAAGGTATATATCAGAGCCGAGCACCAAAATATATTGACATATTGATGATGGATAAGGGAAATTCAAGGAATATATTATGGAGAGAAGAAATTGTTTGACAAAATGTCAGATATTTGACAAATATTTGTTTGGCATTGTTGTCAAACTGAGAGAATGTATCCATATTATCATCAGAAACTATTCATTATCAGATTACTCCATAAAGGGAGAGATCATATCCATAGGTAGAGACATCAAAGAAGAAGAGAGCGAAATTGACACAGACAAAGGACACAACACATCAGAAAAAAAACAAAGAAAGCTACAAGAATCAAATCTAAGCTAAACACAGAGATTACTGGCGGTCAGACATTTTTATCAATTATCAAAACAAACTATTTGGTAATTTGATGAATCTCAATAATTGTATTTCATGTTGTATTAGAAATAGTATAGTGTGATAATATGGTATGTTGCCATCAATACCAAAGGGAGAGATTGATGACATGTAACTGATTGAATGTTTGATAATGTCAAGTTGAAGATGATACAAAATATTAAATCAGTTAATGGTTTGTATTGTCATTGATGTCAACATGATATCATCTGTATGGTCATATACATAGTGCTAAAGACTTGAGAGAATCAATGGAACAAAGGTTATGCTTTCAGAAATGCATAAAATTCATGTATTCACTAAGTGACAGACAACATCGACGGAGTGCACACCATCGGTAAAGACAGAGAAAAAGTCACAGTGATGTCCGACGAGCAGAAGACAGTGTTTCCCGATGAAGCAGATTCACAGGATGCCCGAAGAGCTAAAGACAGTGTTTCTCGATGAGCAATATCCAATGATGCCCGACGGATGAAGATCCCGAAGCTAACTGAAGTTGCACCGACGGAATTTGCAGTTGTCACTGGCAACGAACTGCAAAATTGACTGGCAGAACAGAGAGATTAGAAAATGACAAAATATCTAGCTGGCAGAGCTTAAGGATTGACTTAACTGATTTTTTTATTTGTTTTATTCAGCCACAATTAAGCAATTGATTTATACAGCTAGAAAGAAGATAACTATGAGATAAATTAGGAGTTAAAGTCATAAATCAAATTAGATGGATTGTTTTTCACACAAAGAATCAAGAATCAAGAATCAAGAATTAAGGAATATCATGTATATATAAGAGACAAGCATAATTCATTTTCGCAAGCAATCAGATACACGGGGGAGAGAATTGAAAGAAGATGCTGAAGTGAAACTGGTGAAGGATAAACTTCATACAGTCCTGATCAATCAAGCTAAGGGAGAGCTAAAGAATTCTACAGACACCGATGAACAGTGAAGCACAGCATCACAGAGCAGAAAGTGTGAAGCACAAAAAAATTGAATTGATACATTGATCAGAGAGGTATTATATGTAAATAGATATGAATATCTGCAATTCAAAGTTGCATTAGAAACAGGTCATTGTGTTTCAGTTTAACCATTGAAGCATTAAGTCTCTTAACAAAGCAGGACTTAACCGTCTTCTATAATTGAGGTATATCCTAACAAATTACTAAAAAGGTTGATTCATGATAGTAGCATCGGTCTTACCTAAAACCTATTGACAGTCTAAGAAGGAGGTTGATTCAAGGATGGTAGTAAGATTAGCATAAAGCCTATTGACAGTCTAGAGGTTGATTCAAGGATGGTAGCATAGATGCCAGATACTAAGTGACAACCTATGTATAAAAATCCTCTAACAAGGTCGCACTTAATCGTGTGTTTGTAACCTATAACAGGGTTGGCTCCTAACAGGGCTCACTTCAGAAGAGTAAAAATTTGGGGTACTAGTCCCAGTGGTTTTTCCCTTAACAAGGTTTCCACGTTAAAATCTATGTGTTATGTGTGTATGGTTTATTACTTTATTGTTTTACATTTCACATATGCATTTCTAGTTTGATTGGTATACTCTGCATATTTACTGAGTATAGGTAAATAAGCTTTACTACTTATCGTTAATCAAAGAAAATAATGACAGACAAGGTAAACCGACAAACAGTTAATTATTTCAAGTATTTCAAAGGCATAACATCTTGTAGGGACTTAATAATCTGAGGTGTATTAATTGGTGGATTAAAGTTTAAAGGATAAATTTTTGAGGTCACTGATTCACCCCCTCCCCCCTCTCAATTATTACTAACACCACGTACACTGAGGAAGAAGCATTTCGCACAGGAGGAGCTGTTGCAGCCCGCAATGTAGGGGAGGAAGCCACTGCAGCCCTCATCATAAAAAAAATTATTGTGTTTGGTTATACGTTAGAGTCAACGTAGTTTATTGTGTTTTCCATGTTGTAGTAGTTTTTTTCATTCATATGTTGCCCCTGAACATTGGACCTTTATTTCTACACATTTGTTCATTGTTCTTATGCATTTGTAGTATATTTATGCACATTCAAAATAGATAGGTGTTGGTGGGTCTAGATGAACGTCGAGTATATTTTTAGATACTCTTTATCCTCGTGATTCCTTTGACTTATTCACAATATATGTATCAACTTGGTAGAAACACTTTTCAATTGGCGCTTAAAACGAATCTATGATTAGTTGATTTTGAAGATTGACCTAGTCTCCTCTACTATTGTATGCACCATAAAATGGTCGCCTAGACTTTGGGCCCCATTTATCATTTTTATAAATTTATCAAATTTTTGAATCAATGCTTTGCAAAATTTTCAATTCAAATCAATTTCCTTGATCAAATTGTAATCAATTCAATTATTCAATTATTTGAATATTTCCTAAGGTTTGATCATTTTCATTTAAAATGAAGATTTAATCTCCCTTTTAATTAAATGAAATTCCTCTTATTTAATTAAAATATTTAATCTCCCTTTTAATTAAATTCCTCTTATTTAATTAAATTCAATTCCTCCCATTTAATTAAATAAAGTTCTTCCAATTTATTTAATTATAAAGAAAACCCCTCTTTTAATTAAATAAATAAAAATCCCCACTTAAAGCTCTTCTTTTGATAAAAAAGAAATAAATTAAATGAAAATTAAATAAAAATCTCTTTTTCATCATATCTTCCTAAGTGGTGGGTTTTTGCCTCTTAATCTCAACCATTGATCAATTCTTTTTGCCTCTTAATCTCAATCGTGCACTTTCCTATATAAGAAAATCTCTCCCCATTTGACAATCATCAATCATTAATCATCATCAATCATTCATATATTAGGTTTTCATAGTATTGTTATGTTGCAGGTTTGGAGAGCAATTTTTGAGGAGGATTTGAGCACTTGAGCTTAGATATTGCAACTTCTCTCTTCTTGTCTACTTCTTCTTCCATTCATGGCTCCTCATATATATTAGATTCATGTTTATTTTCATAGATTAATCTTGCATTTGTATTTCCTTTCATTGATTTAGCCATGTATTGTTATCATATAGATTAATTTTCTTTTATGCATTGTTATCATATAGAGTAGATCTCATTTTCATGCATTTGAATCTCTCATTTCATGGTGTACTTGCATAGGCACTAACTAGGTCAAATCTGAGGGCCTCCATTTCACACCTTTGCACT
>MU227548.1:2229233-2239759 GCA_018584345.1 Thuja plicata
CTAAAAATAGTAAGTTTCCAAAAATAGCAGCTTTGTACAAAATAGCCCTTATTGAATAGAAAAACACATATTTTTGGGTGATGCAAGATTGCCCTTACACCCAGGATGCTCCTGCATCATAATGTCACTTGGGACACAAACCAACCAATCACTGCACAGATTAGTGATTCCATTAAGTCACTAAGTGATTACTTCACACCTTTAATGGATGGCTACTTTGCCACATTCAAGACTAGGATGGAGAAGAGGATGAGAATCCCTACTCAATTAGTGGAAAAATACAAAGATGAGATATGATTTGTAGTCGACACAGAAACTACACTCATCAAAGCTGTCAACCCTAGAACAACATGGTTACCACCACTTGAATATGAAATTGATATAGATCAGGCTACAAAAGCCATTGAAACCCTACTGAATGAACCAGTGGAAAAAACTTTGAAAAGATTTGGAACATATGAAGAAGCCAAATCAAGGATAAAGACTGGCTTAGTAGTGAAGAAGATAAGGAAGAATAAAACCCAAATGGTAAAGACACTCAAGAAGAAACTCTTGGTAACCAATGAAGAGTCAGAACAAATAGAGGATATCACCGAGGGACAGTCACCCGTCGGTGAAGGTAAAGAGATGAGTGACTCTAAATCTACCAAATCTGATGTAGAGCCACCAAAGGCCAAGAAATCAAAGGTTATTGATGTAACAATTGCATCTAGAACTTGGAGAAAAACTGCTAAGGTAGACTCACCACCCTTGAAGAAAGGTAAAGTGAAAAAATATAAGAAAATAAAAGCCTCTACTGAGCACCTATAATCGAGACAATGCAAAAGATGTGTAAGAGGAAGAGAGGACAAGGATGATACTACATAAGTAGAAAGAGAATATAGAATACAAGCAAAGAAGGCCAAAATTCCAAAGACAATTGATGAAATTGCACAGTCAATCATCAATACGACAGTATATCAAATAATAAGATTAGACAATGGGTACATCTGTCTACCGAGGATCAGAATAAATTAGAGGAAGAAATCATTAAAATGATGGCAGCATACAAGTATGTACCTCTACAATTTGGAAGCCATATTCCACAAGAGCTAAATGATAAGATATCAGCAAGGTGGACATATGCATTGCACATTGAGAAACAGATGAGGGAGATATCCCTAGTTACATTCATGCCCGAGTCAACAATTGAAGAAATTGAATAAATAATGCAGGAGCATGCAAATAAATTTTTGGCTAATACAAGAGCATACAAAGTATAGCAAGGCAGGTTATAAGAGATTAATACAAAAAGCAATAAGATTTGGACACAAATCGTTAACCAACCCAAGAAGGTACTAGCTCTAACCAATAAATCTCACAATGAGGAGAAGGAGGCCACACCGAGCCCAAAACAAATTTTCATTAATGACACTGAGGATGTCAATCCCATTGATTTGACAACAGAGGCAAGTAAGGCCATGGATGACATTCCTCGGATATTGCAATCATTAGGGGAAACACTAGATATCACTGTAAAATATATAACTCAAGATGACTCTGATGATAATGCCAAGAATGATAAAGATGTAAGTATTGCCACCTAGAAAAAAATTGAAAAGGACACTACAAATGTTGCACAAACAAATGTACTAGGTAACATACCTTTATTGATACAAGCTATCAATATAATCACTAAATCAAAGGAGAAAACACATGAGCCTGAAACATACACACCAATGGACAAAGGTGATGAACAAGGGGAAAAGGAAAAGACAAATAATAGTGGAGAGAAAATGAATGATGCACCTACCGAGGACAGTGGAAAGGAATAAAAGGTTGCAAGTCAAGACAAGGGTTATGTAGAGACATCTACATTAACCAACCAACAGGTATTGACTGAGACACCTATAAAAGGAACCACACCTCCCAAGAAATCAATGATATAACTGAGCAACAAAAGGCTCTTGCTATCATACCTCACTCTCCTACTATCAGCAACATTCTGAAGAAGAAGAAGAACAAGAAGAATAAAGCCCCCGTTATACTTGAGGAAATCATAGAAAAACCTGACTGTGATCCAAGAACACTTGATTATGAGTCATTGACAAGGTATGGGGAGCTATGCAAATGGAAGGCTCAATAGGAAAAACTCAAAATGAAACACAAAAACACACAAGTCCTAGAATCAACAAAGAAATTACTACTGCAGGTAGTTCTTGATACGTAGATTGATCAAAATGCACCCATCATTGATCAACTAGCAGTTCTGACCAAGGCAATCACAAATCAAAATGTAGATGCCGAGAAGGTCATTGAAGAAAGAGTTGAGGAGAATTATCACTACAAACTCATAGATAAAATCAGCCAAGAAGTGGCAGTAAATAAGGTGAAACTTTCTGAACTGGTAACTCAATTAGAACCTGTTATTTAAGAATTAGTTACCCTAGTTCAAAATATATGCACTATTAAAAACTTCACCAACAAGCATGATGCACAAATAACTAAGTTGAATGAAGATCTAAAAGCTAGTTCACAAAGTCTTTCAACCGATCCCAATGCATTCCAATTGCATTATGAAAATCTAGTTGAATCCAAATGATTAAGACTTGAAATACAAAAGGAAGAAAGCAAAATCAGAGATGATGTAACCAAGCTGCAAAGTTTGTTACTACTGAATCTCACATTGGTGATGAAACTTAGAAAAATTTATAGTGCCAAATGTGTTTGTATATGTAGATTTTATTGACATCTTGGCCCGTAATTATAAATGAGAAGCTAGAATAGTTAGAGGGATAGATGTGAACTCAATTTCGGTTATCTCAAAGTCCTTTATTAGAGAATATTTGGCTTGAATAAGAAAGAACTTACCAAGATTGATATGGAATAATATCCATTAGATTTTGAGAGCATAGAAAGAGGTTTTGGACTGCAAGAGGTAGCCTATTTCAGAAAAAGAGGCAAGGATAACAAACCAATGGTGGTAAATTATAAGGCTTCATTTTCTATACTGAAATTTATGGATTTCTTTTAGAAAATGTGTCACGGTTGGTGCAAGTTATATGGTGATGATCATAGAAGTATAATACCATTGGACTTAATGTATGTTCATGAGGATCCAAAACCCCAACATAAACCTATAATTTGATATTATCAGTGAGATTAAGAGAATTCCGCACAACCAGTTGGTCTACTGGAATACTAGTAGAACTTTTAAAAATTATTCTCTATTGTGCCATTTAATAGTGTTCCAAAACAACAACGTGTTTAGACATACTATCAAGTTAACCATTGTGGATACTCAAGGAAGTAGACTCCCAGTTCAATTATGATATCATGTATGGGACAAGAACAACAAAGATTGTTATTACAAGACTTTTCATGATTCCTTTTTTGTGTGGATATTCAGGTCACTTGGGGTTCAAATTGAAAGGCTTCCTCTTAAGATAAGGGTGGTCTTAAGACCGTTGGAATATAACCGACAATTTTTTTGATTGCATTTTCAAGAATGATCACACTCTTATTAGGCTTTATGGATGCAAGCAAGCCCCCCACAAATTACTAGTCTTTGTTTATGAGAGATTTTCTTTTTTTAGAATTCATGTAGTAATTAATGTGGTTTAAAAAGGAGGTAAATATATCAAGAAAGAAGGGAATTTTTATGCCCCATATACTTAGATATGCAGGATTGTCTATTGGTTCTGGTTCTCTTGAACAGGTTCAAAGTCATTTAAAAGGAGCATACCATTTGAAGGATAGAAATGAAATGGTATATAACCCTGAGTGAAACATTAATTCTTTCATAAAAGAGATTAAAAATCAAACTAGCATGATTGAAGGTATTACTTGAAATTGCATGAACCCTGTAGATGTTATGCAAAAGTGGAAAAAGTGGAATATATTGAAGAAATTGGAAGAGGATAGACATAAGAAGGGGAAACCATAGTTTTATCATGATCAAACCCTTGAAATAATAAAGATGGAGTTGTTCTTGATATATTTTGAGAAGCTATATGGAAAAGCTACAAGCAATGTACCACAATAGGTTAAGCATGATCCTCCTAAAAGGCATAGAAAACTTATTATTCATGACTCGTATTCAAAGAATGTATCGATCTATCATCCTCCTCCTAAGAAATAGAAACAATATGAAGTGGCACCCATTATACCTTATGATGATTTGGAGGGGGAGGGAGACACTGAAGAGGCTTCTAGTGCACTAAAAGCACATGGTAATGATGAACAAGTGGATAGGCATGGTTCTCCATTAGTACTTCAGGAAGAAGTTCATGGTTATAAGGTCCAACTTCCAGAAGAAGAATAACCTATTGATTTTACGGATGAAAGGGAAGTCATATCATCCAGGTTTATTGAAGATGGGAAATTCATAGAAACTCAAGAATTCAAATATTTTTGGATTCAAATTAAAATGAAGGACTTGAATGAGAAAAAAGAAACTAAATTTTATGGGGGTTGAAGAATTTAAACGTGAGGAGGTCATTGAGAAAATACTCAAAGAGTTAAAACTTGATGAGATAAATAGTACCCTAGAGTATGCTAGAGAGATGGTGTAGAAAAGTGATAAGTTGATTATTCTAGGGTTGACTCTTAAACATTTATTCCTACTAGACCAGGTTATAAAATAAGAAGATCGTGCATTTTTTGTTGAGTGTGATATTGATGAAAAGATAATTGGGTCAGCGTATAATCCCAAGATTAAAGTTCCAGCCACATGAGTGAGCTTTAAGGGCCCTCATAATCCCATATTAGTTGACATTGTGAGAGGAAATGATGGGATAGAAGTAGTACAAACAATGGAAAACACTTCTCCCTTGGTATCAGCTATAAAATTGATGTATAGGGAAATGTTTAATAAAGACCAGATCAAACACATGCAGGAGAAAATAGAGCAAGATCAGACAATAGAGATGGAGATGAACAAGGTTATCAATGAGATGTACCTTGAAATTGTTTCCTTACAAAAGGAGTCAAAAGGATTAAAAATTATTAACTAGAGAAAAGCTATGGTACTACATAAGGATGCCCCTTCTACAACGATTAGTGTAAAGGATGATGAAATATCAAAAGAAAGAAAGAATAAGTATGAAGAGGAAAATAGTCAATTAAGAAGTACAAATGAGATGCTTTTATAGGAAATTCCTAAATATGTATTGAATGCTTTGGAGTAGATACTGAAATATAGGGTTAATTTAGTAATCAGAAAATATGACGAGGTATACGATGGTTACCATAATCTATTGGACATGTTGACAACATTTGGTAAACACAAGCCACAACTACAAGAGTTTTCCAGGAGGTGGAAGCCCTCCCATTATGATTTTGATAAAACTTTGTGAGGTTACTAAGAGGGATATAGATGCACCTAGTGAGATCAAGGAAATAGAGGAAATGATTAAAACCATTATGAAGGAAATCAAATACATAGAATAGGATGAAGAGAGAATAAAAGATAAAATATCCTCCTTCCAAACCATCAAACATTGGTCAATTCCTGGATAAAGAGGGTTGTGTCAAGAATCTTGGAGAATGGAAGATAGAATACAAGGACATGGTTCCAAGGATCATTTCTCATTTTAAGAAAGATAAATATTTTAGTGTTAAAAGTTTTAACATATTCTTGGATAGAGTTGTGGTGTTAGAGAATAGATTCTCAAAGTTTTTGGTTGAGGTTCAAGCAATCCCTAGAAAAATATGGAAAGACTATTTTCTTAGCATCCTAGATATTCTCCACCACTAATGGCCAACTCATGTACATATCTCATAATGGGTAGATGAATACTTGAGGCCTATTAGGATGGCCTCCCAGAAGAAGAAATAGGTGCTTGAAGAAGAGCATAAAACTGGTGAAGGATCATACGATGAATTAGACCCTGGGGTCATTACTTCCTCATTTCAAGTGTGATGTTTATTTGTTTTCCAAAGGCATTTATTTATCTCTTTGATATGTTAACTTAATATTTTTTATTATAATCTTAAGTTATTATGATTTTAGTTATAGTTATTAAAAGGTGTGATTGTAAATGCTCTGAAGCTTATTGCTTCTCATTTTGTGTAAAGGAGAAACCAAGATTCCAAGACCGTATTTTAAGGGGGGTATAATCATTATCATTAATTGTAAGAATATATATTTTTGAAGTAATATAAAGCCAGTTATCTTGTTCCAGGTGTGTTGTGGATTTTTCATTTCAAATTAGTCCTTTGTTATTATTATCTACGATAGATAATTGCTTCTCTAAATCAACATATGAAGAAATTGTGGGAGATTTTCATAGTTTGAATAACAAGATATATTTGGGATTAATTATTTGTTGTATCTTGTATAATTATCCTTTCAAAGGGGAATTTAAATGCAATTGGACTAACTGTAAAAGATATCAAACAATTATATAGTATTGGGGGTTGGGTAGTTGACAGATCCATCCAAGGGAGGATTTAAAAATTGTCTCTTAGAGTTGAACATGGGATTTGAAAGTGGATAAATATATTACCCAAAAGGAATAAGGCATTGGTCTGATATATCTAAAATTACATTCAAGTTGAACACCAGTTTTGAATTAAAGGTAGAAGAAGTAAATCAGATAGTATCAATAGAAGGTTAGATCTCAGAATAGTTGAAGGAGTAAAGTAGAATTAGAAGTAGAAGAAATCGGTAGGAAGGAAATTAACAGATATTTGTAAGAATTACATAAAAGAAAGAATTATAAAGGAAGTTATAAGTAGAAAAAAAACTAATCAAGTAGCAGAATTAGATAATTGAAATCAGAGATAGAGAAGATAAGAAATAGAGTAATTAAGCAATCAAACCTATTCCAAGACTTTATGACATCTTGATAGATTACAGATAAAAAGGTCAAGAAATTAATCTTATATAAAAAGCTAATACAAAGACTCAGTTATGTTTGCTACTTTGTGTTGTGGAAGATTCTTTTTTTCAAGTTAAGTTCTCTGTGGTTTCATTTCAAGCAAGTGAATGTTGTCTTAAATTTTCTTATGAAATAATTATTTATTTTCATATAAATTTGATAAACATGATTCATTTGAGACTTCCTTATCCTTATGATTCTTTTCTAATTGGTCTTTTTGACTAAGATTTAAATTCAATTAGACTAATTGTTGTGAATAAATGTAGTAGGTTGGTATTAGGAGATATAGATTAGATGATTGTGTCAACACCTCTCATACCGGAATGGAACTCTACTTAAACATCCACATCACATACTTCAACCACTATTATTTATACAAAGCATTTAACTCCATCCTTGAAAGAGAGATATTAAAAAAACAATACATGTTACAGTCAAAACTTGCAAAGATGAATTCAAAACAAGATAAGGTCTAATTTCTTATTGAAAAGGGGGCTCATCGATGAAACAATGAATATCTAAAAAATTTTTAACTGTCATAGAAATTTAAATATCAAGAATCATTTGAAACTAGCAATCAAGTTGTAATGGGCATTGACCTAGTTTTGAATGGATAGAGGGCATTGCCCTGATTTTATATACATACAAATATAAAGTCTCATTCACTGATTTCAAATGCATACAAATATAAAGTTTATAGAGTGCACCATTAACATTTGTGTAGTAGCATCAATAGTGTTGAGGGAAAGTTATCCATCTTCCACGGTTCTAAGTTTTTTGATAGATGGCCTTATAGCACCTTTAAATTTGGTTTCAACCCCATTGACATCATCAATGGCATACCCATGTACCTACACATTTTGATCGCCATGTGAGACCAAAATTTTTTATTACAATTTCATTTAGAACATATTTTATCTTTTCTCCAACTTCATTTCACTACAAAATATGAATGTTCAGTGAAAGAAACTTAGACTAAGAAGTAGGTAGCAACAAAGCTGGGAGTTCGGGCCCGGGAACTAGAACAAGAAGCATCATCAAAAGGAAACTTCCAGAGATACCTAAGGAGATAAAATCCCTTAAAGACTCCATGGATATGATGGAAGATATGTCAAAAGAGGCAGAGATAGCCTTTGAAAATATTAAGTAGTTTGTCTTTCTATTTCGTGCTGGTAGTTAGCCTTGTAGATGTGTTGATAACTATTTTTTGGCTGCTTTTTGTGTCTTTTTTTGGTTTTACTGGGGTTAACTGGGGTCCTACTTCTCTTTGTATAGTAGGATATCGATGTTTGTAAGGGTTGTTGTTGTTTATCTTTTGTTCAAAACTGTAAATGGTTTCGGGTTCCATTCAAAACCTGTATTTACCTTAATAAAAAACAAATTGGTTGAGTTATCTTGAAAATTCACCATGCATACTATTTCATTGCACCTGATGCCAAAAAGTATAAAACCAATATTAGATTTGATAAAAAAATATTTTTAAACAATGTAACATATGAGAACACATAAGGAAGATTGAAGTAGAATATTTTGAAAATACACCTTGTTCAAATTTTTTACAAAATCTGAAAAAAAAATTGTTATCTATTTCTTCTAATCTGTATGTATCGTTACTAGCATTGTAAGATAAGTTGGTTATTACTATGATAGATTCAATTTCTACAAAAGCATGATATGTCAAATCATACTTGTATAGGCATTTCCCCTTTATTCTATTATACCAATATAATTGAAGCTTGATGCCTTCTAGCCTATCCAAAAGGTCAATGTCATTATGGTAATCAAACACCCTATTACCAACCTTGCTTTGTATTCTTTGAACCCTTTTGAAATACCACATTCTACAAGAAACACCTTTTCTTGGAATTTTACAAAAACTTTTTCTTGTAGTACATTCAGTGGGAGGTATTGAATTAATCTCAAACAAAACCCCACAATCTGATCCAATACCAAAGCTAACTGAAACACCATTTTGTGGGACCCTCTAATATCACCTAAAGTAGACCCCACTCCTCACTTTAGTCAACCTATCTTTGGACAATGTTATATTTCCATTCAACTAAATAACCAAACAACCATTAAACATATCCTTACCATCAAGGCCTACAACTGGTTTTATAGTTTTATTTACATTTTTATCAACTAAATCTAAAATTTCATCCAACTCATGCCTCCACTCAATTTCCATTATTTGTAATTCACCATGATTGTGTACCACTAAATACATAGATTGGAATATAGAGTTGGAATTATTTGATGGAGATTCATTAGCTACTTCATCCACAACTTTAAATGTTGGATAATTTTGGTCCTATGTACATGGTTTAACCCACAAAGAAGATTGTGTGGGATTATCTGGTTGGACGCAAAGAGTTGATAAAATGACTTGTGCATCCTTCAATCCCATCTTGAGAGATTCTATAATTTTATCATCTGTAGATATTGAATCATATTTTGATAATATGTTAATGTTTTATATCCTTTCTTGGTGCAATCTATTCCAGATACGTTCTTGTTTCTTATGAGATTATTAAAATGAAGCCCTCGAGGATTTGATTATTCTTTTGCAACTCTATTAAGGGTTCCAAAAGCATGAAGCAAGTCAATGAAATCATAGGCCCTTTCTGCTCCAACCATCCCACCAACTTTTCTAAAGAATTTCTCGCATACATCCAACCAAGCCAAGTGCAAAACACATGGTAAGTGAAAGTATTGATCTCCAAACAATCTCAACAACAAACTAAAAAGTGGCAAGAAATTTTGACATCATGATATGCCTCTTTGTTGATGAAATTTATGTTGACATTATTATTAGATTCTTTTCATAGCCAACATAACCATAATATGAAGAAATTATGAACTCGTGAAGCATTTCACACTCTTTCCCAAAGAGTCAAATTCTGAGACATAAAGATGTCAATTTAGGCAGTAAGAATTGCTAGATATGTTTGTGTTCCTAGTGTCCTCTCTACTCTTCCACTAGATGTACTTATCATCTCTTTCAAACTCCTCTGAATATACCTTGAAGCAATATGTTGTGTTGAACCCCAATTCTATCGATCTTCACTATTAAGCTTGTGATAATCTACTTTAAAAGTGTTATAAACCATTCTAACATGAAAAACTTATCAACTCTTCTCCTAAAATCAAATGTCATCGATGCTAAATAAAGGATTCACTATATTTTTTTATTGTGGATGTAGTCCTGGTCATGCAATCTTGTTACATGGAAACTATTGTACGACCCACTTAGTCTCTGCCCTTTCCCAAGGAATTTGATATAGATTACGTTTTGTTGAATAATATGTAGGACCCCTCCATTTCCCTCATCTTAATAAGAATTCCCTGGTAAGCACTACTATTATTTCTTGAAAAACTTTCCGTAGATTTAATGCGAAGTTATTAAATGTCTTGACTTTAGTTTATCAACTTAATTAGAATAGATTCATCTTCAAATGAATTCATGGAATATGTTAATTTAAGACATAGTTTTGAAGTAATATTACCTTTAGTTAACTATTGTGGTATTAGAACATGGTGTAAACCTGTGCTTACATGATAGAATTAATATTACTCTAAGATGCTTGGAAATTCCATCTGAAATTATGATAAAAGAGCTTATGTGGATTAGAATATTGCCCTAATGAATAATTATGGTTAAGC
>MU227548.1:2262561-2277838 GCA_018584345.1 Thuja plicata
CAATCAGTTCTGACATCTGCTTTGGAAATTAAGGCTAATTCATGATCTTCTTCTTTATCTGCAATGTCCATATCTTCAAGCAACCTTTCCATGTCTTTAAGGGCAATGAATCCAATTTCATCTTCTCATGAATCTTCATTAGTTACACCTTCTTCAGCATGGTAACATTCCTTCCTATATTTAGGTTTGTAATCAGATCTGAACTTCTTTACTCTTGTGGGACACTTAGATGCAAAGTGACCAATATTATTACATGAAAAACACTTGAATGGAAGCTATCCTTTGTACTTTCCTTTTCCTTTCTTTTCTCTCTTAGCAATCATGGCAATTATCTCTTCTAGCTCTTCATCAGTTTCTTCATCCTCATTATGACTAGAGATGTGTGAGGATTTCTTACCGTGGATTGAAGCTTTGAAGGTTGTTTCATTCTTTGGTTCAGTCTTCAATCTTGATATCTCAAATGTAGAGATTTTGCTAATCAAAGTCTCTCTCTTGAAGTCTTTAGAAAACTGCATGGTCTCATCTGGAATGTTGATTTTGCTTTCATAGTTTGCAGTTATTGTAGTCATTAACTTGTCCATTATGTCTTCTTCTAAAATTTCTCCTCCATTGTTTCTGATTCCAGATACTGCTTCATTTATCCCCTGATTATAAGCTCTAATGTTTTCTTTAGGTAACATTTCAAGACTATTGTATTTCTTCTTCCATGTCTTCCTGCATGCATTCTTTGCTTGGATGTCTCCTTCAAACATATCTTCCAAATAGTTCCATATGGTATAGGCTCGGTCAACTTTCTTGATCTCAGAAAATTCACTGTCTGATAGGGCACTGATTAGGGCTTCTTTGGCAATTGCATTATTGGTAAATGTTTCCTTTTGTCTATTAGCATCATCATCCTTTGCAAGGTCTTTCAGAGATGGAATTACAACTTGTGTAGCAATCTCAAATATCTCAAAGCCAACACATTGTAGATGTGTTATCATTTTGTTCTTCCAATCCAGATAGTTCTCTCCATTGAACTTAGGGCTCTCTTTTCTGAAGTATGCCATCTGATCTACCTTAAGCTGTTAGGATTTCTCTCCAAGGCACTTGGCTTTGATACCAATTGTTAGAATACTTCAAGGATAACTGAGAGGGGGGGGGGTGAATAAGTTATCAACAACTTTAAATCTTTATCTTAAACTTATTAATCTAGATTGATACAAAGTAAATGCACATATAGATAACACATTACACAACACATTAATTTGGTTATGGGGAAACCAAATGGTAAAAACCCTGGTGGGAATTAGTACCCGCTAAGAACTATACTATTTATAGTGATCCCTGTTAAAAGATCTTCCAACCATGTTAGGTGTTGTATATTACAATGCAATAGTATAGTGACCTAGTTAAGGGTCAGACCCTGTTAGGAGTCTTTTACAATAACCCTGTTAGGGGTGGTGGACTCACTGTCCAAGTGGTGAAGGCTACAACCTTCTGGTTATTTGATACACACTGTATCAACAAGGTGAACTGTTGTTTGTGACACTACTTGTCTGATCAGTTCCTTTTATGCACCGATGCTTTAAACTCTTGTAAAGCACTACAACATTCTTCTCTATGTTTTGAAAGCTTCTACTTTAATATCTATATTATCAACATATGATAAATATAGCTCTGTTGCTTTAACACTCTGCTCTTCTTTTCTGATCTCTGGATTTTGCAACTCTTCTTATCATAAATGACCTTCTATAAGTACATAAACCAAGTATGAGATCATGGGACATGTAGGAAAACTCTTCTTAATATCCTTGTCAGCTCTACTAAGCGTGCAAGCATAATTACAACCGCGCAAGTATAAACTGAATAGATGCGTCACTTCATTAAGTCGGCTTCACCAATTTAATCATAACTTTGCAGTCTTCTTGGAATAGATTTGGCGCCTTTAGATTAATATCAACAAATCATAACTCATCATGAATATAAACACGCATATCCTGAAGATAGGTGCAACTCATGAGACACGTTACATACATCGGCCTTAAACCATTATTCCTCCAGAACTATAACCGTTTATAACAGAATTACATATCTTTATTGAAACATCATATTTGGGTCTGCGTGTGTGAACATAGCATAATAAACATGTAAACAACATGTATCTATCCATGCAAGTCTTCATGTCATCATATGGATAAGTACATATAGAAGTACTGTTGTGTATTATATGTTGTCATCAATGACAAACATACAATCAATCAACTATTCAGAATAAAATCTCCAACAGTGTGTGTGTGTGTGTGTGTGTGTGTGTGTGTGTGTGTGTGTGTGTGTTTGTGTGTGTATGTGTGTTGTACCTGCAAGATGCAACACAACACTTCAATATGTCATTATATTAATGGTTAAAACTTGTAAGATTGAAAGAAAAGCATATGGAAACCACTAAAACTGACATATTGCTTCCTATCAAAGAAGAGTGTGAAAAATTCTATAATTTCCCTTAGATTATGCATAAATTAGTGACATATACAAGCTTAGAATGGAAGATTCAATAAGAAAATAAAACTAAATTTCAATGCAAAGTTCATTTTAATGCATGAAAGGAGATTATGAAATTATGTGAAATTGTGAGCTAAGAATGTATTTAGATTTCTAGAAATTAGAGCAACATAAGATTATACTTGAAATTCTCAGAATTGGGGCCAATTGAGCTCAAAATTCAATCCTTTTATAGAATAGTTTGAGAGATGAGTTGTTGAGATTGGTTTGTGAAGAGAGGTGGAGATTGAATCTTTGGTGGTCCATGTGAGTGAACTCTCATTGGCTTATGTATTGACTTTCCATCTATAAGTGATGAGTTGTAATTAGAGGATTTATTTAATTCCTTTTAATTAATTACTTTAGCCAAGTATTTAATTATTTTGATTTGATTTAAATAGGCCAAGGTAATTAATGTGAGTTAGTGATGAAATAACTTTGATTTTAGGAGAGTAAATTGATTTTAATGAATTATGCCAATATTTGAATAGTTGTCTTGACATAATTAGGGGTATGATCACACTTAGGGAAAACATGGTCTCTGGTTAGAGTAGACCAATTTAGGGTGGTTACATTTTTCCCTCTTTGAATTTTTGTATGAGAAGCGCATTGATTCAAAGAATGTATGATGTTGACTTCATAAATTTTGAGATTTCTGCCCTTGATTGAATGAAATGGCTGATGAGATCAGTCTTGAACTTGATTGAACTAAGACTGATAGTATCAAATTTGAACTTGATCGAACAAAAGTCAATAAAAAAAAGATATGAAGATACTAATTCCAAGCTTGATCAAACAAGAATTGATAATACTGACTCCAAACTTGATCAAACAAAGGTCAGTACTAAGCTGCTAAGAGCTTGATAAAGATTTGAGAGATTGTAGACACAGATATCCATCTTGTTTAGCACTGAAGCCTTCTATCCAACAGTCCCAAATTGATTGAAGGAAACTACCATGCCCTTAGTATTTTGATTATGAAGTCAGTTTTGCTTTGTGAGCAAGAATTTGAGTGATTTCAAGCATGATTATGCCCCCTCAGGAACAAAATCAAAGGAAATAGAATAAAACCCCTTTGTAGAATGATAGATCAATGGAACAAATCAATTGGATCAAGAAAGAATGAATTATAAGATGCGATGAAGCAAAAGTGTCTTTAGAGAAAACACAATTTTACCAAGTCCAATACTTAAAAATGTAAATTTTGATTCTGATAAAATGATGTATGACCAAGATTTTGATGAATAATTTTCAATTTGTTGATAGAGAACCTGGAAAATTGATTATGTAAAGCCTGCGAATCATTTTCTAAACATATAGAGCAATTTTGCATTTTTGGGAGACTATCAAATTGTTTTTTACTGTGCTATTAAAAACATTGTCTGCACATTCAATTTCATTCTTGATAGATTAGAGAAGAACAAAATTGAATTTTGATAGTGCGGGATGAGTTTCGAAGCTTCCAGACAGCTCAAATAGGTCAATATAAGTCTCAAAAATGACTTTTTACCCATTCATTTTCACTTTCATCTATAGTAAATCTTGAACTCTGAAGAGAAGATGGTGGTCCTCATGGAGAGACATCGATTCAAGCTAGCACGTCATCACCAGCGCCTGACCCATTACACACAGTTAGTGAGTACATCCATACCTACATTTTTACGATTTCTATTTTTCATTTTCTTATATTTTGCAATAGTTAGGACCCTTTTAATTTCAATTCATATCCTGTGTCCTGGATCGCATCCAGTTAATCCTGTGTCACATCTAGTTTTCTTGCAGAATTCTAGATCACATCCTTCTAAATCAGGATTGCATCCCATTAGGAAGTAGAGTGTCATTTCTTGTAATTTTTGTCCATCCTTTGAATTGTGTCACTTCCTGTGAAAACATGATCACACCTAGTATCATGTGTCACATCTTGTCAATTTAGGGTCGTTTCTCGAATTCCCCATTGCATCTAGTAAATTGTGCATCACATCTGGCATGCAAGATCGCACCTAGGAAAAACAATGTCATTTTCTGTATAAGGAGTTAGTTTTTTCCAATTTGAATGTTTTTCCTCTTTGTGAAGGCCAAAAAGACTTAACTGTTAAATTTTCTGTATAGTTTCCTTAGCTAGGATATTGATGTAAACTTGTAATTGTTTTCTTTGACAAATTGATTTTGAGGTTATGTCTTTTTGAGGACCTCATCTTGCACCAGTCCTTGCCTTATCCCATTTGTTGACAGACATTGAGTTGCAGATCCTAGGAAATCTTGGATTGACCTCACTGATAGATTTACCCAACATTAGGCTAAATGGAGGGTTGTTGACTGCTCTTTTTGAGAGATGGCACTCAGAGCACAACACCTTCCATATCCCGACTGAAGAGATGATAGTCACCCCAGAGGATGTGTGTCATATTATGTGCATTCCTATGATGGGTCAAGAGGTTTAGTTTGAGTCACGCTCTACCCTAGTGATTTCATCTGCATACAGATACTTTGTAGATCCATCCATAGTTTGTTGATATTTGACTTGGGACTATACGTGCGATCACTATGATCAATTACCTATATATATTTTTGTATTGATTGGAGGTATCATGATGCTTGATAGGGGACATCATGGATTCATGTACAACTGGGTAGAGAATTTAGAGCAGATGGTCATCTCCTCACGTAGATTTGGTTGGGGGAGTTTCATACTAGCACAGATGTATAGGGAGATACACGAGATCGTGTATGAGTATTCCTGGAGTATGACTGTGGGGATCTTGATACTATAGATCTGGGCCTTGGAGCACATCCTAGTGACATGAGTGATTATAGATAGGTAGAGAGAATCAGAGGAGCCATATGTATATATGTATTCAGGATTCATCTAGTTGCCCCATCTAGATAAGCTAGAATACTGGCGACGAGTATTTGATGAAATCACAGTGGTCGAGTGGAGACCCTATTTAGATTGTGACAAGTGGACCTCAGATAGGTGACAGATGCCTTACTTCTTCAAGAGAAGATATTTGATTGGTCGGACATGTTATATTATTGTAAGATTTATTGTTACTCATTTCCTCAAGTAGTATGGTTGGATTCAGGGTATGTCTCAGGATTTGAGTGCTTACGCTCGGATCCATGATGAGGAGCCAAATTAGGGAGCCTGGTTGGAATACAAGACTACATAGCTTGAGATTAGTCAGATGGTTATAGTTGGATGGGATTATCTTCCCGATGTTGTATATTCTGGGTGTACTAATTTCTATCTTGCACATCATTTACAGTTTCCATTTCCTTGGTTCACAGCACCGGATGAGGTAGCACCTTGCATAGAGGATGCCTTAGATTATGCTCCCATAGATGATGGACCAATGAGAGGAAGAGGTAGATCTCAGAGAGATGGTAGAGGTGGGGGTGGTAGGGATGGAAGAGGAGGTGGTAGAGATGGGAGGTTTCCTCCCTAAGACAGAGGTTAGAGACATGGCTGCGATGATAGAGGAGATGATGGAGATGACAGGGGTGGTGGTGGAGTGGGTGAAAATGGGGAGGGAAGACAGACTAGGTTTAGATTCATGCATTCACATATTGATCCAGGTCCTTTATTGACCAGGTAGTAGCAGGAGCACCAAAGACCATTAGGGCAGGTGCCAAGTGGAGGAGGGAGACCTTCAGGATAGGATCCTCCTAGAGATACTGGCAGAGACGTAGATCCTTTATCACAGTGCTAGAGAGAGTGAGAGAAGCTTAAAGACATGATTACTACTTTGGATACTTTTTTGGCTGATAGAGATAGACAGATCGAGATATTGAGATCTAAGAGAGATCAGTAGGGTGATAGGCTCAGAGCAGAGCGAGATATGTACATGCATGCACAACTACACATAAGGGACAAAGAGTTGCTTATTATTTTTCTTTATATTGTGTTGTATTTCCTCAGCCTCAAAGAGATCCTCTATAGTCTATTATTTCTTAGCAGTTAGAGGGAGCTATACCTCCACCAGCTCATCATCCTAGAGCCAATGCACCACCTCCTCCTCCTCCAGATCAAGGAGAGGATGGTAGTTAGACATGATTTTTTATTTATATCTGAGATATTTTGTATATTGATCCTTCTGTGATCATCCATTATACTACAAACATTTGATACCTGTGTATATGCTTTATCATGATCCCACTGATACTTTTTGTAGACATTTCCTCATTTTTGTTCTGATATTCATTGATATATATATGGGATAGCTGCTTTTGATTCTTATATGTTTGTGGGTTCTCTTTATTTTAAGATGTTTAGATTGATGCACATTTTGATTATGTACTGGGTCTTTCATGATTTAGAATAGATTTATGTGATGACATCATTTATGCTCTTTGATTATTACTGATATATAGATGTGTTTAAATGATTCTAGATGAATATGTAGATGTATATTTTTGAGATTTTATTTATGAAAATATATGTATGGATGCACTTAGGATGTAAAAAGAAATGTAATTCTTGAATGCTTTGTTTTTGTATTTTCTCTTTCCTCTTATGAATGAAAAATAAATGCCATGGACATGCAACAGAATGAATACATCAGTAATATAGATTAAGTAGTCAAACTTAGATTTTGAATGAACCAGGAAATCATTTTGAACTCAAACCCTTATACCATGTTTAAAAATGAATCATGCAATCTTAAATGCATCTAAATGTAGACTTCTAGGACTGTCACAGATTTGTGTACATTTTAGAATTTTTATCATCATAGGGCATTTGTGTAACAAACATCATTAAATAGTACAACTATCACTAATACCCATAAAGTATCATGAAAGTATGAATACTATGTTTATTGGATGCAATGTTGAAAATAAACCTAAGAATCAAGGCATAGAGGCAAGGATGACTTGTCAGTTATCTCCTTTTTCTTTAAGAATCATCTTCTATTTGTGTATAATGTAAGATATGTAACCCACAATGAACTTCAATATTCATATCCTTGGGTACATAATGTTTTATACACCTTACTTAGAGTTTGATTAGAAATAGTCAAGGAAATTGATTCAATGTAACCGTAGTTACACATAACAAGGATCAAGATATATGCAACTATCCACTCATGTTGGCAATGCTTACCATTAACATCCAAGTTAGGTGAAATTTATAGGATCATTGAAACAATCATCATATGCAAAAAACCAAGAAAATGTTACGCCCCATATCCTTGTGACTCTTTGTCTTTTAATAGACATCATGAAGTAACTCAGAAGACATAACAATTAACAATTGATAATCAGTCAAAGAAAATTTAGAACTTCTTACTTGCCCCTAGTTTGAAACATCGTCGGAACATAAAAGAGTCATAATCAAAATAAGACCAGTCTATATGTGTTTAAGTAGTGTTGAAATACCATTGATTCATTTTTAAATCATAGTAGAGAAATCATCAATCACAACTTGGGATTAAGCAATATGTTTTTATGTCTGAGTAAGTTAGATAAACTTTATCAGCAACCGCAATCCAATGTAGTGTTTAGGAACACTATTTGATTAAAGTGTTGAGAAACACTAGTATGATGTCTATTATAGCTAGGTGGTGTTTAAGAAACACCCTTGTTTGTGATAGTGAAATTTTGATGCAAGTATTAATAAATACTGATTGTAGTGGCAAACAATCCTAAACAAGGACCTAGGACAACCTAGCAAATGCAAACCAAACATGCTAGCAGAGATGCCCCCAATGCAGAATGACTATCTGTAAGAGGCAAATGCAGACAAATCCTAGGCAAGGATAGGAAATTTGGAAAGAATTCAGAGTCAACCAATAGCACAGGTGTGATTGTGAAGGATTAGTGTCAGTAGTGCATTGATAGATGGAGCCCAGAGTACAAGTGAAGCATGTTTGCCAGGTTTTCCCCACTTGGCAAAGCTTTTTATTTTTGCTACCAAGATGCTTACTTTCCAGGTTTTTGCCTAGGCACTTTTCTATTTTTTTTTCTATTTTTTGTTAGTATAACGGTGCATGTTTGCCAAATTTTCACCAAGAATACCTTTTTCAAGACTTTTTCAAGACTTTTTCCACTATTTTTGGCTTTCTTCAGAATCAATTTTCTGATTTTTTGGTATTTTATGAGAACTATTTCCACTGTACAGGCCCTTCAACCAGATGTTAAGTGTAGAACCATTTCAAGTGTAGGGTATTGATGGTGTTAGGAAGGACATCTCCTTGAGGTGTAGCTAATTGATAATCTCCAGTCCCAAAATTTGTTGTTATAACAAAAGGCCCCAGCTAGTTGGGCTCAATTAACTTTCCTTTTTGTTCTCTATTTGGCTGATTCTTAGGATTCTCTCTTACAACAAGATCCCCCACTTGAAATTGTCATGACTTTACTTTCTTTTTGTATCCTTTTGACATTCTTTTCTAGAACACTTTGAGATGATCAAACTCTTTTTGTCTTTGCTCATCTAGTAGTTCTAGTGCATGAACCCTATTAATGTGGTATTGTTCATCTGTAACAAGACCTTGGAGAGATACTCGCAAAGATGGAATTTCTACTTCAATGGGTAGCACTGATTATGTGCCATAGACTAGAGAAAATGGCATGGTTCCAGTTGGTATTCAAAAAACTTGTTCTATAGGCCCACAATGTCAGATTTAATTGCAAATGCCAGTCTCTGCTAGACTTCCTCATAATTCTATGTAAGATTTTTAATATGTTCTTGTTTGAAGCCTCAACTTGTCCATTACCTTGAGGATAATAGATTGAAGAACAATGTTGAGTGATATGAAACTGTGTACAAAGGTCCTCAATATCTTGGTTTTTGAATTGATCCCCATTGTCTATTACAATAGAAGAGGGTATCCCATACCTATAAATGATATAGTTCAAGATGAACATAGCAACCTATTTTCCAGTAACTTTGATTAGTGGCACTGGCTCAACCCACTTAGTGAAATACTGAGTGGCAGTAATGATGTATTTATGTCCACTTGAAGAATTAGGATAAATCTGTCCAACAAGATCAAAGGCCCATTTCTGAAATGACCAATGTGTTATAAAAGGTATGAGTTCTCTTGCTAGAGCATGGATAAGGTTTCCATGTGTTTGACATTTGTGACATGTTTTAGAAAATTGCACGACATCTTTTTCCATTGTAGGCCAATAGTATCCAACTCTTAAAAGTTTCTTAGCCAATGAAAATCCATTCAAGTGCGATCCACATACACCTTCATGAACCTCTTTTAATGCGCGGTCAGACTCTTCTTATTCTAAACACCTAAGAAGTGTTCTGTCAAGACCTCGCCTATATAAGTTAGTATTAATGAGGACATAATGTGATGTTGTCCTAATTAAAGCTCATTTTTCATTCCTAGATAGGCCATTGGGTAAGGTTTGATCAGTAAGATAAGAAATTATTTTGGCATATTGGGATTGGTCTTGGCCATTTAAGGCAAAAATAACTTTGGATTCAGGTGTATCAAATGATGGAAAGGATAATTCTTCCACCAAGAAGTCATAGAAGAATTGATGTTCCTCTATTTTTAACATAGATGCTAGCGTAGCCATAGCATATGTAGCTTTGTTTTCTGTTCTTGGAATATGTTGGAATGTGATGAAAATAAAGTAATTTTTCAAATCTTCCACCAGCTATTTGTAAGGAATCAATTTCTCATATTTTGTCTGATAATCACCATTCACTTAGTTGATAATGAGTTGAGAGTCACCATACACATGTAACTCTATAATTTTCCATTCCATAGCTAGCTTGAGTTTGTTCACCAATGCTTCATATTCTGAGATGTTATTCATGCATGGAAACATTAGTTTATACACCTTATGTATCTTGTAGCCTTGAAGAGTGATAAATAGTACCCTTGCTCAAGATCCTTTTTGTGTGAAAGAACCATCAAAATACATCTTCGAAGGATATTCAGTTAAGTGCATGATTTTCTCATCTAGAAATTCTATAATCAAAGGTGTATCATCTTGTAATGGTGAATCAGCTAGTTTATCTGCTAGCACTTGTCCTTTGATAGCCCTTCTATCAACATAATCGATATCAAATTCACTTAGTATCAAGACCCATTTTTCTATTCTTCCTATCAATTTTTTTTTATTCAAGAGGTATTTGAGAGGGTCAATTTTTTCTATAATTTTCTAATAGAAACTCCCAAGTGTACATGCACATGCCTACTAGGACTCTAATTGTTCCTAGTTTTCCCAAGACCCTTAGCTTCCTTCTAGGATCTTCCCAAGTCCTTACTTATCTATTTTATGACTTATACAACACATCTCTAAGAGATGATATTCATTATGCTTCACTTAGGGGTAGCTATCAACAAGTTTCACTTCTCTCCTATACTCTTTCTTGGATGGCTCTAGGTGCCTTTTGGTCTCCTTTCCTTACCAAATGTTTGTAGGGGGTATAATCCATAATTGGAAAACTTATTGAGCTTCAATTGAAACCTTTAGGATAGGGTATCAAAACTTTCCCAAATGATTTAAAGACTCATAGTGAATTTAGTCTTTTAGGCCTAATACTCCTTCTAACCCTAATTGACTAGTTTTTCCCACTTCATTCAAATTAATCCCAAACAACTCCAAAAAAAAGTTGATATTCTCATACCCTTTTCCAAGAAATGAGATATTTTGTAGGTCTTAGGGCTCTAAGGTCTCGATACAGTGGATTCCTAGAATTAAGGGCAAATAGGGCTAATTGGGCTATTCTGGTTCAGTTTAGTGACTTCTACTTGGAAATGTACCCAAATGGATTGGGAAAGGCTTAATATTCCTAGGAGGTGTCTGTATGACCTCAGTACTTACAAAAATATGCTTGGTTTCATTCTTCCAATCATTCCCCTACACTCAAACACCATTAGTTCACTAGAAAACACCTAACCGGATCCACTGGACTCACCTAGGGCTTGCCATTAAAATTGGTTAAACTGCTTCTCTGAGATCCTCCCTCCATATGTACACTATAAAAGGTCTCCCCTACCATATCCCTCATTGACGTGATGAAATGCACAGTGGAGATCTATGTGGGAGCCATGTTTCACAAAATTGTTCTGTCAACACCAACAAACTGCTAAACAAGAAATGAGTTTACAAAACTAATCTAACGAACACATAGAACCTTCAAACCAAAAAAAAGATACTATAACTAACCTAACTAAAATAATACAACACAATATTTAGTGGTTCAATCCATTCAAGAACACGAAGTAACAAAAGAAAGCGACTATGAACAAAAATAGTGAACAGAGCAACTTTTTTCAAATTCAAAATATTCTCTACATCAGCTAACCTCAAGAAATAGACCTCATGGAATTTTATAATTTTCCCAAGTTTTTTGGTGGTTAGAATAAATACCCATCCTCAAACATGAAATGGAATCAAATCTTTCCAATGTTGTCATGCAACTTTGCAAAGTTGCAAATGTTGTCATGACAACATTTTGACAAGTTTTACATTTTTGCCTAAAACATAAACTAATGACCTATAAAATATAAAAAATGATGTAGAAACATCATAGAGGCCATTTTAGACACAATTCCAAGCCTTCCTAAGCCTTGAAGTATTTTAGACCCAAATTCACACTTTTAGGCTTCCTAAAACACTAAACACTATCAAAATAAAATCAACTAGAGTGGATTGATCCTAGTCAAATCCACCTAGGAAAAAACTCACAAGACCTTATAAGGTCTAAGAACATACTCCTGAATTGGCTAGGGTAAGTACAAGTCACAACCAAAATTGAAACTAGGAGTTAGCCTAGGTGCTCATGCCCCATTCTCCCCAAACAAAAATATTTCAATCCACCCTTGGATTGAGCAAGTTGGAGTCAATTCCCAACTTCTTAAACTCTATCTCTTTGATCCAAGTGGCCTCTACATCTCCTTGGACTTTCCACTATATTAGATGCTCATGGTAAGTCCTTTGTCTAGTCTTTTTGTAGACCCTTGAATCAAGCACCTTCTCTTCTTTCTTAGATGGTGTAGGGGTTAATTTTAGGTCCTCCACTTCTTGTATCACTTCAGTAAGACTCTGATCTAGATCTAGAGTAGGCCCCTTATAAAGGACTAGATCTCCAACATTTAAGACTAGAGACAAACCAATATCCTTAGGGAGTTCAACTTTGTAAGAATTTTTACCATATTTGGCTAGAATAGTACATTTCCCTAATCTCCTCATCTGTAACTTGTTTAGCACTCTCTTCTATAACCTTTCCTTGTTCAAATGGACCATTACAAAATCCCCCACCTGGAATTGTATTTCCTTTTTCCTTTCATCCACCTTTTTCTTAATCTTTTTAGTATTCTATGTTAAAGTATTTCTCATTGATTCATGAACCTCTTTCATGGAGTGTGCAAATTATCCAACATAGCCGGCTCCATCCTTTAACTCCTAAGTTCAAATATCCCTCTAGGATGTAACCCACAGACAACCTCAAATGGACTCCTTCTAGTGGTCTTGTCAATTGTATCATTGTAAGCATATTTTGTCTGTCCCAGTAGCTTGTCTCAAGCTTGAACATACTCCTTAGTGAGACACCTCAATAGGTTCCCTAGACTTCTACTCACTACCTTAGTTTGATCATTTGTCTGAGGGTGATATACAGACCCAAAGGATAGATTGGTTCCCAATTCTTTCTACAGGGTCTTCCAAAAGTGACTCATGAATTTTGTGTCTCTATTTAAAACTATGCTCAAGGGTGACCCATGGATTCTCACCACCTCCTTGAAGAAAATATGCGCAATGTGACAAGCATCATGTACAATATTACAAGGGACAAAATGTGCTATTTTGTTGAATCTATCTACTATGACATATATACTGTAAAATCCTTATTTTGTCCTTGGAAATCCTACATAAAAGTCCATGCTCAAGCATTCCCAAGGTCTACTTGAAATAGGGAGAGGTTGATAAAGGCCTGCATTGGAGGTTGTTCCCTTGGCTTTCTGACACACTACATAACACTCCACATAATTTCTGATATCTAGACACATCCTTGGCCAAAAATAAAACCTTTGCACTAACTCTTGAGTCTTATTGACTCCAAAGTGACCACTAAATGCCCCATTATGATATTCTTGAATCTAATTTTCCCTAATTGATCCCCTAGGGACACATAACTGACTTCCCTTAAAAAAAAACTGTGCATTGTATAATCAGAAAAATCTCCGTGGAAATGATTCTTATGTTCTTTACATACCTTGTATATTTCTGCAAAGTCTTCATCCTCTGCATACAAGTCCTTGAAACTCTTAATGCCTACGCTCTAAAATTGTACTTCTTGTACTGTTAGAAGTCTCCTACTAAGTGCATCAACTACTTTGTTTTGCAATCCCTTATGATGCTTGATGTTGAAGGTGTAAGCTTGCAAGTACTCACCCATTTCATGTGTTTGTGACTGATCTTTTCTTGGGAGTTCATAAAACTAAGTGCTTGGTTGTCTGAATACACCACAAATTCTTTTGGAAGCAAGTAGTGCCTCCACTTCCTTAATGCTTGTACTAGAGAATACATCTCTACGTCATAGGAAGAATACTTCCTCTTTGTATCACTTAGCTTCTCACTATGAAAAGCCACTGGTCTTCCTTCTTGGATTAAGACAACCCCTATAGAAATATTGCTATCATCACACTCAACTATGAAGAGTCTCAAAACTTGGGAGAGTTAAGACAGGTTGAGTGGAAATATTCTTCTTTAACAGTTCAAATCCCTAGTTAGCTTTCTCATTCCATACAAATTTGATCTTCATTCCACCTTTTATGGTATCCAACATAGGAGCACATATTTCACTAAACTTATTAATTAATTTCCTATAGTATTGAGCTAAGCCATGAAAGCTTCTCACCTCTATTGCAGTTTTGGGGTTAGGATAGTTGATGATTACTTCTACCTTACTTGGATCCATCATAAGGTTTCCTTGAGACAACAAAAAACCAAGATACACTAGCTCCTGCTTTAAGAACTCATACCTATCCAGATTGATCATTAGCTTTTCTTCAAGCAGTGGCTTAAAAATAATTTGCAGATGTCCTAAATGATTTTCATCAGTCCTACTAAAGATTAGGATATTATCCAAATATACTACAAAAAAAATACGAATGTAGTCTTTGAGAACTTTTTTCATAAGCCTCATGAATGTGGATGTGGAATTTGATAGTCCAAATGACATTAGAATCCATTTGTACGCCTCTCTCTCTCATGATCCATGGATTTCCAAGCTTTCCAAAGGCAAGGGTTAGTAGCAAAGGTTTCAACAATTGATATAAACCAAATACACGATACTACCAATACGAATAATGATGAAACGTAATCAATAAAATGTACAAGCAAGAGAAAGGAAAAAAAATGAATGCAAACCCCACGATGCTTGAAGCTTCTATTGTCTCTCTCTACTCCTTCCGAAATGCTGTTCTTGATGCTCAGTATTGGCGGGGCAGCGTCTATGACTTGAGAAGTGTTGAGAATTTGCTAATTGAAATGGGTGTGTGATCGCAAGATGGCTTGAATTCCAGAACCAAACTGACAGAGTAATGGTGCATGAGAGCTTGAAATCCTGGATCCTTCAGAATGGTTATGAAGGGTTTATTATATAGGAATTGGTGATGATATGAATGGTTGAGATCAATCCTAGAGATGGGGAGATGAACAGTTGAGATCAAAAGGAACATGAGAGGTCCTTAGTAAACTCCACCTCTTCATTTGGTAAAGAGGAGATAGAGTTTGGTTAACTGAAGAGCTAATTATGAGTTACCTTTTTGAACTGAAGAGGTGGGTG
>MU227548.1:2288902-2303288 GCA_018584345.1 Thuja plicata
ACACATCAATACCTTACATTTCAAGATAATCAATTCACAAACAATCTATCCATTTCAAGTCTTACATTTTAATAATCTATCAAACCATTCTTTCTTAACACATTATACATTTTTAATAAACATATCTATATTTCAATCCCCTTTACATTTTGGTGAGATAAACCTTTAAACCATGATTTTCTATCTTACAATTATGTGCAATGGTTTACTTTCTATATGTATGATTCTATATGTTGATGTTTTTGATGATGAGATGTATATGCAATATGATTCTATTATGCAGACCTGTATAATGATGATTATCTTTCCTTTGATACTGATGTGTTATGCAGGATGGTGTAAATGAAATGCCTGTTTATACGAGATTCTTTATGGATGCATGTGATTTTATGATTTATCATGTATGCAACTACCATGTTTTTTTCTTTTTCTGATGCACTTAATGGAATGAATGCAATCTATTATGCATAAAATATCTAAGTAATGCATGTGTTAGTTAGAAAGAAGTTAGTTTGGATAGATGTGCTTTGAGATTGATCTAATAGAATGTAAAGATAGAAAAGTTTTCCTTTTGCATTTTTGGATAGATATGATCTAATAGAAAGGATGAATGTCCCAAGTCGCTGCCCCTATTTGTAATATTTGTCATCATTACATCTTTTTTTTGTATTTTCTAATATTCTGGAAGAGCGTCGAATGATCCAGATCACATAACACTTGGATACCGCCACGACCTCTTGATTGCGGAAGGAGTAAAGAGATTAAATAGAAAGAGACCCATAGCACACCCAAATATTGACCATCTGAGTTCAACTATGTTCTTTTTTTGAAAAGAAAGAGAGCCAAAAGCACCCAGATATTGACCATCTAGATACCACTTGTCCTCTGAAATTAATCTAAAACAAAGAAAAACAAGATAGAACTCCTATGCACCCAGAGTCCATCTGGATAACACTGTGAGCTCTTGATTTCTGAAAAGGGGAAGCCAAGCAAACAAGATAGAACTCCTACGCCCCTAGAGTCCATCTGGATAGCATCATGAGCTCTTGTTTGTGACACAAAGGGAAAGACCATAGAAACTAAGATAGAACTCCAAAGAAACTCAGAGGCCATCTGAATAGTGCTGCGAGCTCTTGATTCTATAAAGCAAACAAGAAAAATAAAAGAGAAGGAATGTCCATTTCTTTCCCAGGTTTAAGCTCAAATCATGGAATTGTGTGGCTGCTAGATAAGTGACAGCGCCTATCACATTTATCCTAAATCATCATGACCCTGAAGTCAAAGTGAACATTCTACAGATAGAAATCAAAGAAAATAAGTCATGAACTATCATAGCTACTCTCCTCACATGGTGGATCCTGGAGTAGCGTAAGAACATAACCCTGAAATATAGACTGACATCTGACCGGCTTGACTGACCTAGTCAACATTTTTGTATGGTGCCTTGATGCAGTTGGCTTCTCATGATTGGCTTAAACTCTTCAGATAGGATTGATTGGCTTTGATCATATTAGCAACTGATCAAGCTGTGTCAGATGGGCCCCATTCTCATTCACAAAGCTCATGATTGTGACAGTATTGATTGATAGGTTTGATTGCTCTGATCTTGTTGGTAGCTGATCAAGCTATGTCAGATGTTCCCAATGCTTGTTTGCAAAGCTCATTATTGTGACAATTGATAGTTTGGCTTGGTCGCCTGTCGCCTGTTGCTTGCTGATTGAATTGATAGATTTGATAAAGCTATGTCAGATGAGCCCAATGCTAATATGCAAAGCTCATTATTGTGACATTTGATTGACTGGGTGTGCTTTCCCCTTACTCTCTTGATAACCAAGTTGGTTTTATTACTTTGAGATTTTTGCAAATTTTTGAATGTTTTTGATGAAGATTGATTTTCTCTTGATTTTTGATCTTTTTAGGATTTTTTGATGATGAGTTTTCTAATTTTTAGGATTTTTTCAGATATTTGGAATCGCCCCCTAGTCTGGTGGACTATTATTAACCATGGGTAATTGCGTGGTGCTCATAAGGGTTTTGTGCTTCTAGATATATCTTGGGATAGTCTGTCTTGCATTTTGAAGTGTGCTCAAGCTTTTGGAGCTCATTGATGGTGAAGCTGGATTTGAACACTTGGCACCTGTTTGCTAGGTTTTCACCAAGGTACCTACTCAATAGTGCCTGATTGCCAGGTTTTCACTGAGAGAGTGATTTTATTTTCTCTTTACTTTTTTGCTTTTTGCTTTTTTTTATTGTCACCAAGGCGCCTGATTGCCAGGTTTTCACCAAGGTAACTTTTGTATTTTTTGATTTTTTTGGTATTTTCTGGATATGTAGATAAATGCCTTAACCATAAAGACCTTTAAGGGTAAAACCTCTTCAAATGCATGCTATTCATGTAGCTAGGGAGCTGATCTCCTTCTGGTGTTGCTAGTATGAATGCCCCACTCTGAGTAGAGTTGACAATAGCAAATGGTCCTAGCCAGTTAGGCTCGAACTTACCAAGTTTGACTCGCTTTGCTTGATTCTTTTGATTTTCCATGAGGACAAGGTCTCCTTCCTCAAATGTTTGTGGCTTCACCTTCTTATGATAGTACCTTCTAAGGTGATTCTGATAGCCTTGTAAGTGGTTGAAGGCATGCTGCCTTCTTTCATCTAGTAGCTCTAGTTCAGTGAGTCTTGCGACTCTATAGTCCTCATCTGAAACTAGGTTCTTCAATGATATCCTTAGGGATGGGATCTCTACTTCGAGGGCTAATACCACCTCTGATCCATAGAATAGGGAGAAAGGAGTTGCTCATGTTGGTGTTCTCACACTAGTTCTATATGCCCATAATGCAGGACTAAGCTGTAAATGCCAGTCTCTCCTTGATTCATTCATCATTTTCTTCAGGATTTTTAGGATCATTTTGTTTGTAGCTTTAGCTTGGCCATTTCTTTGAGGGTATTAAAATGAGGAGAACCCTTGTTTGATGCATAACTATTCACATAGGTCTTCAACATCCTTGTTCTAGAAAGGGGTACCATGATCTGTCAGGATTGTTTGGGGGATCCCATATTGACAGATGATGTGGTTAAGTATGAACATCACTATTTGCTTTCCAGTGATGTAAGTCAAATCCTAGGTCAAATCCCCACATTGAAAATGGTAATGGTGATGTAATGGGGTTTAGTTCCTAGGCTTGTGCATGGATGAGGTCTCCATGAATTTGACACTGTTTACACCTTTGAGCATGCTTGTGTGCATCTGTCTCTATTGTAGGCCAATAGTATCCCATGCAGATTATTTTCTTAGCTAAGTTGTTGCCACCTCCGTGGGTTCCACATATTCCTTCATGTACCTCATACAAAGCTTTCTGGGATTCCATGGAAGTGAGACATAATAGTAATGTTCCATCGAGACTTTGTCTGTATAGAGTAGTTGAGAGTATTGTATACCTAGAGGCTTGGCAGATGAGGGCTTTTCTCTGGTTCCTAGTCAAGTTTGGGGGTAGGACATTGTTTTGGAGATAGTTATAGACATTTTGGTACCATGGGGATTCAGGACCAACAAGGACACATGCTCATTCTATGATAGATGCCTGATGTGATGGTACCAAGAGTTGCTCTACTAGAAACTAGAATTTGGTATCATTACCTAGTATATCAATTAATGATGCTATGGTAGCCATCGCATCTTCCACTTTGTTCTATGCTCTTGGGACTTGCTCAAAGAGAATGCAATGAAATTTGGTGCGGAGTCATTCCATCTATGCTCTATATGGTATGAGCTTATCATCTTTGGTCATATAATCATTGTTAACTTAACTAATGACCAACTGCGAATCACCAAAGACTTTTAGGTTCTTGATTCTCCATTGAATGGCTATCTTTAGTCTGATGACCAATGCTTCATATTCTGCTATATTTTTGGTGCATTGGAAGTTAAGTATGAAATAATTTGGAATTGTATCATGATCTGGAGTGATAAGAACTATCCTTGCCCCCGCACCATGGTTTGTACACGATCCATCAAAATAAAGTTGCCATACCTTGATCACCAGTTGTAGTGTCATGATAGACTCATTAGGAAAGTCTGAAACAATAGGCTAGTGGTCTTGAATTGGTGCCTTTGCCAGTTGATCTGCTATAACTTGTCCTTTGATGGCCTTTCTATCTATGTACTTAATATCAAACTCACTTGAGATCATTACCCACTTTGCCAGTCTTCCCGTGAGTGCTGCTTTGCTTAACAGGTACTTGAGAGGATCAATATGTGCGACCAATTTTGTTTGGTGACTCAACATGTAGTGTCTGAGCTTCTGGGAAGCAAAAAAAACTGCCAGGCATGACTTCTCAATGAGCATATAGTTTAGCTCGTATCCAACAAAAGTCCTGCTTAGATAGTAAATGACCCTCTCCTTTCCCGCATCATCATGTTGTGCCAAAAGGACTCCTAACACTGATTCTATCACTGAGATATATAGAAGCAATGGTCTACCTTGTACTGGTGGTACCAATATAGAAGATTTAAGAAGGTAGTCTTTGAATATCTGAAATTCCTATTCACATTGCTCTATCCATATGAACTTGATGTCTTTATGCAATAAATGTTGGAATGGGTGGCACTTGTCTACCAGTTGAGCTATGAAGCATTTGATCGATTGGAGCCTTCCTTGTAACCCTCTTCGTTGTCTTAGGTTCGATGGTGGAGGCATGTCCAATATTGCCTTGACCTTTGCTAGATCTAATTTGATTCCTCTATGTGATACTATGAACCCCAATAATTTTCCCACCGTGACACCGAATGCACACTTTTTTGGATTTAGTCGGACCTTGAATTCCTACATTCTATCAAAGATGGGTCCCAAAACCTGTAGATGATCCTTTCAAAGTATTTATTTGGCTAATATGTCATCTACATAGTCTTCCATTGTCTTGTGGATGAGATCATGAAATATGGTTGTCATTACCCTCTGATATGTTGCTCCGGCATTCTTTAGACCAAATGGCATGACATTCCAACAATATGTTCCCCAAGCACATGTGAAATCCATTTTGTGTTGGTCCTCTGGTGCTATCCTTATTTGATTGTAACCTGAGAAGCCATCCATAAGTGATAGCATTTGATGTCCTGCAGTTAGGTCCACTATCATATCGATGTTTGGTAAAGGAAAGTCATCCTTGGGACATGCTATATTGAGATCCTAGAAGTCCGTGAAAATTTGTATCTGACCACTATGCTTTATAACTGGTACCAGATTTGATATCCAATCTGCATATGGTATAGGTCTAATGAATTTAACATCCAAGAGTTTTTTTAGTTCTACCTTGACTAGCAATGCAACGTGAGGGTGCATCTTTCTTAACTTCTGTTTGACCGATTTGGCATTGGGTAGCAATGGGAGATGGTGTAGCACTAACTCAGGATCTAAACCTAGCATATTTGAGTAAGACCATGCAAAGTTGATCATTCTTGCTTTGAAGAAACTGATGAATTGTTCTCTCTCCTCAGGGGTGAGAGATTCTCCAAGTAGATGTTCTTTGGGCTCTTGTCACCCCCCAAGTTGATTTCTTCTATCTCTTTGGCTAGTAGTGCTGATTTATCCTTTGTTAAGGGGATTTCTCTCTTTCCATCTTCTAGTGCCTCAGAGAGGTTTTTGCTAGAAGATACGTCTTCTTTTATCTTTTTACTCTTTTGTGGATTGGAAAGAGGAGCTTCCTCCTCAAAATATGCTACTCTATCTAGGTTAATGGAGAATCTTTCCTTGTGATCTCCTGATAGAATTCCTTCCCTCAATCCCATGAAATGAGCTATTGCCTCATCGTCCTTGAAGAAATCTAGATCATGTGGCCCTTGTTGATCCCATGCTATAAGCTCAGGGTATACAAGACAAACACTTTCACTACTGTTTGGCTCAGGTTGACTAAAAGGGACCGCTGATATGGTGCCTACAAAATTGGACTATGATGAGGATGCACCACTTGAGGTCTGATAGATGACATGTTTGTCTATACAGGGTTGTTCGGTAATGGTCAGTTGTTCAAATAGGTCTGCTAGATTTATGATAATATCAGCTCGAGGGGAAAAATAAGGGATTGACGGTTCAAAATCATGGAGGGATCTCCACTCATACTCATGGGAGTCTGTCTCAATGGAATGTTCATCCGATGTCTCACTTCCTTGGTTATCATTGATTTCTAT
Organism: Thuja plicata; assembly: GCA_018584345.1. Classification (NCBI taxonomy): domain Eukaryota; kingdom Viridiplantae; phylum Streptophyta; class Pinopsida; order Cupressales; family Cupressaceae; genus Thuja; species Thuja plicata. The sequence continues at coordinate 2,295,084 of MU227548.1, forward strand.
GTGTGGGTTTATTTGGGATTGTGTGGTTCCCTCTTTGGTGGGCAACAACTGTGCTAATATGTTTCTTTTTAGGACATGCTCATTGTTGTGCCCCCGGTGCATCTCTGCTACTTGCTCTTGATTGACTTGAATGTCTTGGATCACTAGACTAGTGCTTTGTTGTCCATAGCCCAAACCTCTTATATTTCTTTGGGTTGGTGGTAAGGCAATTCATATATTCCTTGTTGTCTTTCCCTTGGCCCAGTTGTTCCATTGTACCCAAATCTTAGTATCATTGTGTATCCATTACCATAGTTTGACAAGGGTAATGGTGGTTGGATTGTCTCAGGGGAGTCTCGGTATAACCAGGTATTAATGTCTTACGCAAAAGGACTCTCCTCCGCTATGTCTCCCCATCAAACAAAGGTTATGGGTGGACATCTAAATAGAACCGGCTATGGAGTTTCTATTGCAATAATAGGTTATGGCATATCATGAGTTCTGGGGATTTGAGGCATGTGCATGATGGTAAAAGCTTCTTCATATCTGTATTCACCACATCCCTTGTCTATGATGGATATCTTGCCTGCTTTCTCTCTGACATCTTTAAGATTTGATTTTGAAGAGGAGGAGATACTTGCATCCTGGTTAATGACTATCTTTACTGGTGCTCATGTGACATCTTTGGGATTCGAAGTTAAAGAGGACAGGAGGCTTGCATCTTGGTTTGATGGTACTTGGTTATCAGTGCTGATTTGGACCGCATTGCAATATTGGAAGGGATTGGGATCTCCCTCTATGATGATCTCCTCTCCCTGGTGAGGGAACTTGATGCAATGATGGTATGTTGATGGTACAACTTGCATTTCATGTATCCAAGGTCTCCCTAGTAACATGTTGTATCCCAACTCAAGATCTAAGATTTGGAAGGGAGTGTTTTTTACCACAGGTCCAATGTGAATAGGTAGAATGATAATACCCTTAGAGGACCTTTCCTCTTCATCATAGGCTCTGATATTTATCCTCCTTGTGACATCAATGCTTGATTCTAAATAACCCAGTTGCTTGATTAACTTTAGAGTACAAATGTTTAACCTAGCTCCACAATCAACAAGGACCCTACGGACAACGCTTTTGTGGATCTGGACAAGTAAGTGTAGAGGATCATTATGCAGGGGTTTATGTGGCGGCACATCATGGTCTATGAATGTGGCATGTTTTTTAGCTGCTAAATGGTTGACCATCATTTGGAAGCTCTCAGGTGTTATGTCCCTTGGGACAACAAAATTCTGAAGTACTTGGTCAAGTGCCAGTTTATGCTATGGAGATATGCGCAATAGGTCAAACATGGAGATCTAGGCAGGTGTGCGATTTAGTTGGTCCACTATGCTTGTTTGTGGATCTGAGTTTGCTATAGGACTGGCTAAGGTAGTAGCTGAGGATGGTACTCCTTGCAAGATGACTCTAGCACGACACGTTGTTATAGCACAATTGTTAGCTTGGTCTCTGATAGTGATTGTAGCCACATGGTTATCTAAAGGATTTAGGTAATTTATGACATTATCACTGTTGGCATATGTATAGTTAACTTTATTGGTTTGTCCACTAGACCTGGAGGCTTTTCCCTTATTGTGATCATGAAAGGTATCATTGAAAATGGTGTGATTAGTTGTGCCTTTGGTTTGAGTATTCATCACATCGATGATTTCTGTGTCAATTAGATCTTCGATAACATATTTCAATCGGTAGCAGTTGGCCATTTTGTGCCCTTTCACCTGATGAAACTCGCAGAAATATTTCTCATTATACCACCTTGGTTTGTTTTCATCTTGTTCAAAATCCCTAATTTCTGGGAGAGTGATAGTGTTTGATTGTATTAACTTGCATAAAGCTGATTCTATTGGCTCTCCTAATGGTGTGAAATCTCGTTGCTGGAATTGAAACCCTGGTTTGCGTTGATTTTGTTGTTGACTGTTTGACACAGCAGCCACTTGTACAGGGGGAGGTTGGTTTTGGGTGTATTCTTGTTGAGTGGGCCCTATGGATTTTTGGTTTTCCATAGGTGCGCCTTGCAGTGACACCTTGGGTTCTACGTAGTTGACTGTCTTTACATCAATGACACCATCGCTAGAGAAATTTTTTGTTTTTGTTCCACCACTTAGCTTTTTCCATTGCATTCTTATTCATATTCATTTATGTGGGATCTACAAGGATTCCTCGTTTGAATAAGTTCTTCTCACAATGAACTCCTCTTTCAATGAGTTGTGTGAAGCTCAGAGCTAACTATAACTCTGTTGTGAATGACATGTCTAGGATTAGATTGTCGACAAAAATGACTATTAAGTCTTGTTCAGGCACATTATATGTTATACAATTTTCTGTATTCCTCCATCTCTGTAGGAATTTCACAAAAGACTCCATCTTTCTGTTTGATGTCGCAAAGGTCCTTGATGCTGACCTTGCGCTCGATGTTATGATGGAAGTGAGCTATGAACTTTTCAGCCAATTTTCCCCAAGACTAAATACCATGAGGTAGATGTGAGAACCATTCCATTGCTGGTCTGGCCAAGCTTTGTGGGAACAGTCGCATTAGATATGTCTCATCATGAGCAACTTTGATGCAACTAGCAAAAAAATCTCAGATATTGATGCAGAGTGCAACAGTGGAAGGTTTGATCCTCTTAGACCTTTGAGGTCTAATGTTCCAAAAGACTAAAACTTTCAATAAGACTCCAAAGAGTGCCTCAACACTTTTCTCTGATTTTTATACCCCTTTAACAACCCCAAGAACAACAACTAAATTCACAAACACACTTTTTGCAACTTACCACAATGTTTACTAGTCCCTTCCCAAAATAGGGCTACAAGGCTAGACTTGACAAAAGTCAGGATTTCTGATACAACCTACTCCAAACACTAGAAAAAATGAGGTAATTTGAAGATGTTCAACACCCCAAACACTTTCCCACACGACCAACTTCTGATCTACTCCTGCACTCCAAGAATCTTCCAAAGTACACAGACCTAATAGGGCCCTAATAGGCTTGGTTTTCAAAGGAAGACCAATGAAATGGGTGCATATATTGAAGATAGGTCTTTGGATCCCTTCAAGGTTATCTAAGAACACCTAATCCACATTTAGATTACTCACTTTGTGCATATCTAACACTAGGTAAGCAAATTCCTATAATTCAGGACCAAATACATCTTAATATTTGGCCTAGGGCTTGCAAGCATAAATAGTTCCCTTCAACTTCTGATCTCCTACTTCTAAAATCCTATAGTACATTCCCAATAATTCCATTTTCATTGGGTTTTGTGCAAATTGGATGGTACAGTCATGATCTATATCTCCATTTGCCCAAAACCCTGCTGGAACTAGGGTTTCCTGGAAGTTAGGAAAGAAAAAGATCTAACTCTGACCACAGTCCACCAAATTGCCTCAGACCAAGTGCATTCATTAGGTAACACACCAATCTATCCTCTCAAATCATTAAACCTTCACTTTCAGTTTATACCACACGTGCAGAATTGAAACACCAGTGATTTTTAAGAAAAAAAATAGAGAACTTTATTGATTTTGAATAAAACTGTTTACATCCAACAACCTAATCTTTTGGGAAGGTTGTATGACTCTTATATATCTATGTTTCACTGATCAACTACCTTAGATTCAGTTGAAATTGGTTGAAACTCCTTGATTAGCAACTTTTAAGCATTTTTGTAAAGTTGCTTAGCAACTTTGAAAAGTTGCATAGCGACTTTTTGTTGTTTTGACATTTCTTGCTTAGAATGAAATCCTAAGGACTCTAGATTATCCTAGGACCTAAATTAACCTTATTTAAGGTATTACAACCTATTTCTAAATATATTCCTAAATACTCTAATCAAAATGTCCCATAGGTCTTAAGGTCTCAAGGTTTATTTAATCACCAATGAGCCTTAAGCCTTTACAAATGGACTTATATCAGTATAAAAACCCAAGATCTTATGATCCCCATCATGAGCCATTAGTGGAGATGAGTAGAAAATATAGTGTTATGTTCATGCAATGGAAGGCTTAATAAATGCCTGGATGAAAACACTGAATCACTGAATTTATTTGGATCACTGAACTGCTTTGAGTGCTCTACACCAGATATGCTCAATAGGGTTGGTACTGCCCCTATACTTGTCAAATTTCAGTACCAAGAAGTGATTTGGGAATAGAGACATGTGAAGAGAATGATCAAAGGGATATTGGTATAAATACTCTGTGGTATAGGATTTAGTCTGCCCCTGATTTTGCATATCCATCATTTGGGTTTGAAGGGTTTGCATTTGTTGCATTAGCATGTCTGTTTGATATTGAGGCTGGTGCATGTGGACATTCCTTTGTGCTATGGTGGGTATGAGGCTGCGCCTTTGTGTCCCTTGAGTAGGAACATAGGATTTCATCCTAGGGATTTGATATTGATTCCTCCTGAGTGATTTGTAACTGGAGTGACATGAGTAGTCCATGGTGGGTTTTGATGTGTTTGCTGTTATGACTGAAACTGGGTTTGATAATGCTAGGGTAGATATTACTGCTGCTGAGGTTGGGTTTGAAACTGGGGTTGCTATTGCTGAGGTTGGATTTGAGGCAACTAAATCTAGGGTTACTATTGCAGGAGTTGGAATTGAGGCAACTAAAGATAGGGTTGCTATTGCGGAGGTTGGTTTTGAGGCAACTGAAGCTGGGGTTGCTATTGCAGAGGTTGGATGGGTGTTAGAATGGGCAAAGATGTAGCTTTGGGTGGGCCTTGACTGTAAGTCATTCCTTTAGAGATGGATCCCTGCAGGCATGATGTGTTGATCCCAAGGCTAGTGTGAATTGATTGCAACAATGACATAGTTTAAGAATAGTTGGTGTTTGGTGGGATGGAAGGAACAGCACAAGAGCTTGATTATCCTGGCCATGTGACCAAAGGTGGAGGCATACTAGTGACCATAGGTGAACTTTGTTGCAATCCCGTCATGCTTTGAGTAGAAGATGTGCTAGCCTGGGTCGGGTCATTGGTTTGATTGGATACAGTCTATGTCGATGTGGGTAAAACCAATGGTGGAAAGATCTGTGACACAACAGGTAGTATCTGAGGAGTGTGAGTAATGTTTTGACCTACGAGAGGGTTTTTAGGCCATATAGTTGATACACTGAATTCAGCAGGGAGTTTGACTCCCTTCTTTATTAACATGGCCAAGTAACGTTTAGGATTCCTCTCTACAACAAAATCAACTACTTTTGTGGAATAAACATCTTGTTCCACATCTTCAAGTTCTTCTTCTATGATATCTTGGAAAAAGGCTGCCCCACGGGGTTGTTCAATGAATAGAGTAGAACTGGTGTTCATGAAGGGATCATTGTCTTGCTCTATTTCCTAAGCAGGGAAACAATTGATATATGACTCATCAGGTTGAGTTCTAGCCTTAGACCTTGTGTAAGGTCCTCCATGAGGTGTTTGAGACATGGTGCGGTCCAGGTTTTGTAACTAAAACAAGTGATATAAAGAAAACAAGGAAGAAGATCCTTTCTGAGGAAGTCCGAGTTATGTTTTGGACAAGGGTAATTCTAAGGACATATTTTGATATAACTTGATCTCAAAGTGGTGATAAAAGGATAAGATTTTCTGACCTTTTCTTTGGACAAAGTCAATTTGATAAAGATGATGATGTTTGATATGATGAGATCAAGGTATTTCTAGTCTGAACTTTTGAACTAACAATGTTTTTGACAATAATCATGTTTTATAGAGAAAGGAAAATCTTTAATGTTTAGAGATTCACACAATGTTCTTCATGTTTTTCTGGGATAGACTCTAGTTTTGGACACCAAATGAAGAATTCTTCCAAGGTTTTTAGGTCAAAGTAGGAATATAATATATCTGGTCAATTGCGGTACAATTTCACCGATTACAGTAAAATAATTGGTCGATTGTGGTAGTTTATCACTGATTGCGGTAATAAACACGATGATTGTGGTAATAAATGAATCAACTGCAACAAACTTCCTTCAATTGCAGCATAATGCGGGCAATTACGGTAAAGGAGGAACAGTCTAAAAAAGACTAGAGGATAAGTATCACTGCTTGATATTTTTGAATTTTTTGGAACAATGCTTCTGATTTGCAAGACAGTTGACATTGAAAACCCTAGACTTTAAAATGTTTGACTCGTTTTGACAGTTTGGATATTTTGATTTTGCATTTTCAGAAATTGATCAAAGTAACAAGCATAATAGACACTGTGTTTTGAAGATTGAAAATGTGTACGTTCTACAACTTTTTCAAGTTGCAAGGTTATCATGAGGTCTCAATAATGAACAATCAGATTAATCTAGGTCAATGACTTCAGAATACAATGTTATAGGCCCAATGCTTGAATGTCTATTAGCTCACACAACAATTGTCATGCTACTAGGAAATGAAGGTCCACAATGTAGGTGCCCGTGTTTTTGTCATTTCCAAGTATTGTTGCCGTGGAGTGAAGATCTCTTTCACTACACAAATACCATGGGACACATATGTTGGGGACCTTGGGGGAAAATTATGCAACCCCTTGCACTATATTAAGGTATCTATTTGGAGGTAAAACGGGTGGGCCTCTAATTAATCAAGGTTGTAGTAAGGGTCTATGGTGTCTCTCCAATCGATTTGTACATGCGTGACTCACTTAAGAGCCTAGTTGATCACGCTGGCTCCTTAAGGATATTCACCCGATCCAGACTATCATCAACACACCTTGCCCGAGCTTGGCTAGATAAGATAGAACTTTGGTTCGCACCTTGTTTATATATCGATCAGAAGGATTACTGGTTTAAGGTTGTTCTCTGAGGAAGAAGCGCATTCCCCAGACAGGCCTTTCTAAAAAAATACAAAGGTTTTTAATCTAACAGTTTGTGCAAATGTACCCAAAACTCAAGACACAAGGTAAATCGATTAAGCTCCAAAGTTTGAAATGTGAACTAAGCTACACCACCATACAAGCACCAATGTTCAATTTTAAGCCCAAAAGTAGATGTTGATTTCTTGTTCAATTTTATTGCACCAAATTGAGAGATTTTTTTTCCTTTGTTCAATTTTAACCCTCATATCAATTTTAAGCCCAAATCCAAAATATGAGGTGTGATATGTTTTGCAAGCACTATTCTTTTTAAACCCAAATCGACAAATGAATTCCTTTTAATTTGTTTTGTTTAAACATGTTAGTACCGAAAATGATTATTTGTAAAAAAAATGAGAGTATATGAATTTTGAAACAATGAACGATGCTTACCAAACCTTACCTTTCTCTGTCCTTGGTGATTGGATCCAATCCTGCACAGAAACTGAAAAATGTCAGTTAGTAATAGATAGACACAAGATTTGGATCTGATTCTGCAATATTTTTGTGATTGTGACAAACTTCTGGCAACTGCGGTAAACTTCTATCAACTGCGGTAAAGCACTGGCAACTGTGGCAAAATGTTCTCAATTGCGGCACGGATCGAGTAATTATGGTAGAATTTGTTCAATTGTAGCACAGATTGGACAATTGCGACAAAGTACCAGAAGAAAGAAGATAGAATAAAACTGCAAAAGCCTGCAATCAATTGCGGTATTAAACCAATTGATTGCGACATAGTGTTTTCGATTGCGGTAAAATACCAGCAACTGTGAAATACTACAAATATCAAAGAAAAGTCAAATTTTTAAATTATGACCATACGGCCATGGTTGATCAATCTGGTTCTTCATCTTCAAGAGGTATTTGGGCTATTTGTTTCATGTCAGGTTCACCAAAATGTATGCCTCTCTCTCTCGTGATCCATGGATTCCCAAGCTTTCCAAATGCAAGGGTCAGTAGCAAAGGTTTCAACAATTGATATAAACCAAATACACGATACTACCAATACGAATAACGATGAAATGAAATCAATAAAATGTACAAACAAGAGAAAGGAAAACAAATGAATGCAAACCCCACGATGCTTGAAGCTTCTATTGTCTCTCTCTACTCCTTCCAAAACGCTATTCTTTATGCTCAGTATTGGCGGGACAGAGTCTATGACTTGAGAAGTGTTGAGAATTTGCTAATTGAAAAGGGTGTGTGATCGCAAGATGGCTTGAATGCTAGAACCAAACTGACAGAGTAATGGCGCACGAGAGCTTGAAATCCTAGATCCTTCAAATGGTTATGAAGGGTTTATTATATAGGAATTGGTGATGATAT
>MU227548.1:2326638-2339757 GCA_018584345.1 Thuja plicata
AATTTTTAATTTATTTATTCCTTCACATGACCTAAATTCTACTAAACCACAATTAATCTAAATCTAATTTGGATTAAACTAATTTGAACCTAGATCCTACCCTATCTGACATCACTCTCACCAAATAGACTTACTTACTAATTAACTAAGGTTAATTAGGCTAATTTCTTGATTCCTACACCAATTAGTCCTAATTATTTGCTCACACCTGTGAGCAAATTTTCAAAAATTGACTTTTCCAAATAATCCTTATTTGGTGCTAGCAAAGTTTCTTACACCTATGATGACACCTTCTTACACTTTCCAAAAGTGTCTCATTGGTCCAAAACTCTTACACCCTCTTAGACCTTCTTACAAGATCCTTCACATGTGTACTTTAAGAACACTTTGACCCATCACATCCAAAGTTGCTCACACATGTGTGAGAAAAGTGGGCCTCTTGCATGACTTATGTGTCCCTCATGTGACACCTATGTGGATGCCACATGAGCTCCACCTCATCCAAGCCCTCTCTCTCCTCTAAAAACTCTATAAATAGAGGCCTTTCTCAAGAGCAAATCATCTCTTATTTTTGCATTATTATCATGCTAGTTTAGCTCTAGAATTTCTTAAGTAATTTAGCATATTCATCTTAGTTCATCTTCATGTTATTTCATTGTTAAATCTAGATATCACATCTTAGGTTTAATATGGAATGAATCATAGTTCTACTTTCTTAGTTAGATCTTGCATTAGCATTCTAGTTTAAAGCTTGCATTCTCATCATTGTGATGGCTTGAGACAAGTTCCTCATACTTGTTCTTGAGTTCTTCACTCTCTTAGCTTGCAATGTTATCAAATAGTAGGATTTATATATATTGTGTTGGGAGAGCACACCTACACACCTCTCTAAGAGAAAATCAACAAGGTCATGGGTGCCCTTGTTCAGCTCATCGGAGGTCATGATGGAGTTTCTTATTTTCATAGTATGTTTTAGACATGTTAGTATAACTTATTGATTGTTATTTCTCTAACATTTGCATAACTGAGCGTGCTCCCAATAGGTAGGTTTCTAGCATGTACACATCTAAGAATCCTACCATCAAGACCTCATCGATATAAGTTATTAGTTATGAGGACATAGCGCGATGCTGTCCTAATCAAGGTTCTTTTCTCATTTCTGGATAGATTGTTAGGTATGGTTTGGTCAGATAGGTAAGCAATGATATTAGCATACCGATATTGGTTAGGGGTATTCAAAGTACATATTACTTCGTATTCAGGGGTATCAAAGGTAGGATAGGATAGTTCTTCCACCAAGAAGTTATGGCAGAATTGATGTTCCTCCAGTTGTAACATGGATGCTGAGGTAGCCATACAATCTGCAGCTTTATTCTTTGATCTTGGTATCTGCTGGAAGGTGACGAAGACAAAGTACTTCTTCATGTCATCAACTGATTTCTTTTAGGGCATCAACTTCTCATCTTTCATTTGATACTCCCCATTGACCTGAATGATAATTAGTTGGGAGTCACCGTACACGTGTAACTCTACAATCTTCCACTCCATAGCTAGTTTAAGACTGTTTACCAATGCTTCATATTCTGAAATATTGTTGGTGTATGGAAACATCAATTTGTAATATTTGGGAATCTTGTAACCCTAAGGAGTTATGAATAGGAATCCTACTCTAGAGCCTTGTTGAGTGAATGAACCGTCAAAGTACATCTTCCATGGACACTCTGTTAGATGCATGATTGTTTCATCAAGGAATTTGATTCTTAGAGGTTCATCATCTTGAAGCGGAAAATCAACTATTTGATTAGGGAGAACTTGTCCTTTAATAGCTCTCCTTTCTACATATTCAATGTCAAACTCACTTAGAATCAGGACCCATTTTTCCAAATGCCCTTTTAATGTTTTTCTACTTAGGAGATATTTCAGAGGATCTATCTTAGCAATGAGCTTCACTGTATGTGACAACATGTAGTGTCTCAATTTTTATGATGCGAAGATGACTGCTAAGCATGCTTTTTCAATAATGTTGTAATTGATCTCATAGGAGACTAGTGTTCTACTAATGTAGTAGATAGCTCTTTCTTTCTTTGTTTCATCTTCTTGTTCTAGCAATAATCCTAAGGATGTAGTGGTAGCTGAAATATACAAGAGTAATGGCTTCCCATGAATAGGTGCCATAAGAATAGGAGGAATAGCCAGGTATCATTTCAATTATCTAAAGTTGGCCTCACAGTGTTCATCCCATTTGAAAGTGACCCCTTTGTGTAGTAGTTTGGTAAAGGGTTGTGCTCTTTGAGAAAATTGTGACATGAATCTCCTAATTGATTAAAGTCTCCCTTGCAATGTTCTCATTTGACTGATGTTGCATGGAGGAGTCATCTCTAGAATAAATTTAACTTTGGAAGGATCTCCTTCAATTCCCTTTGTTGAAACAATGAATCTTAGCAACTTCCCTGATTGGACCCCAAAGGCACATTTCTTGGGATTGAGCCTGAGTTGAAATTGCTCCATACGATCCAATATCTTTCTTAGGTCATCAATGTGAGTGCTCCTTTCTTTGGATTTAGCTAAGGCGTCATCCACGTAATCCTCCATGTTTTTATGCATCATGTCATGGAATATAGTGCTCATTTCTCTTTGATATGTAGCACCAACATTCTTCAACCCAAATGGTATGACGTTCCAGCAAAATGTACCCCATGCACATGTAAATTCAGTCTTATCTTGATCCTCAAGGGCAATTTTGATTTGATCATAGCCCAAAAATCCATCAATTATTGAATACATCTGGTAGCCTGTTGTGAGGTCTATGATCATGTCAGTGTTAGGTAGTGGGAAGTCATCCTTAGGAGAGGCCTTGTTTAAGTCTCTAAATTTGGTACAAATCCTAATAGATTTATTTTATTTAGACATGAGAACCACATTGGAGATCCATGTGGCACAAGCAATGACTCTGATAAATCCAGCTTTTAACAATTTCTGTAGCTCTACTTTTACTATCAATGCAACATGAGGATGCATCTTTCTAAGTTTTTGTTTCATAGATTTGATCCTGGGAGCTATAAATAAGTGGTGCATGATTAGATTAGGATCTAGCCTAGGCATATCGGTATAAGACCATGCAAAGTTGATCTTCTTCTTTTTCAAGAATTTTGTGAACTGGGTCTTCTCTTCTTCTGACAAAGATTGTGCAAGGTGTACTACTTGAGGATCTTCAATGGTGTCCAAATTAAATGGCTATGTTGGTTCAATCAGAACTGAAGACCTTTCCTAAAAGTGTTTGGGAAGGATATCAAGAATCTCATCCTTTGGCGCCTCTGAGAGGTTTTCACCATTGGATACATCTTTTGTTTTTACTATTTTGTGATCTGATACTGACACAAAGTGGTTTTCACCATCAATCCTCTTTTTCTTTTGTTTTTTTAATTTTTGACTGAGAAACTTGATATCCTCCTATGACATATTCTTGCTCCTTCCATTGGTGGAAGAGGGCTGAGGTTTATAGGCATTGAGATAGAAATCTAGGGTATAGTCATTGGGAAAGTTGAGGATAGGGGTAGGATCTATTTCAGTCCAATCAATTAGGTCTGGAAGTATCAATGATAGGGAGTCAAACTCTGGGAAAGACAACATCACGCTAGCATCAAGACCATTAACTTACATGGCATGTTCTATTAATTTAATCTCTTCAATGTTTAGATCAATAAGAGTGAGATCATCATTAAAAGGGTCATTGTTAGTTATATGCGGACCAAACTCTAGTGACTCGTTAGTAGAAATCTCATCATCATCTCTCTATAGAAAGAGGCTTCTTTCTTGTAGCCTCTGAAATTATTCTAGACTTATGAGAACACCAGTCTCTTCATCAATGATTGGGGGAAGGAACTCTTCTTTTGCTTCAGGATTATCAGTGTCATTGGGAGTAGTGTTAGACTATTCACGAGGAGCTAAGGGAGTTGCAAACATGTGAATTGTATCTATTCCTATATCTTTATTGGTGATAAATAGCTCATCCCATTCATAATAATGAGAGTCACTGACCTCATCATTAGATCTATTTAAGTATTCAACAATGGCTATTTGATGTACCTGGTTAGCTACCTGTGGATCAAAGTGTGGTAGATCAAGGATATGTGAAACTGTGACCAATTGCCCCTAGTTAGGATGTAAATCCTATCATTAGGGTGTGCTTGTTGTAGTTGTTGCTATCAAGGGTATCTCTAAATCATCTGTTGTTGAGTCTCCTACCTCTTGAATGGGAGGTTGTGCTAACAAAGGAGGGTGAAGATCTTGTGGTGCCTCAAAGTTGGGTACATAGCATTCTCCTTGATAGTTGGGATCCTCTGTGCCAACATGTAATAACCTTTCATATGACCACTGCTCTAGTTCATCTGTTTCATCACTCCCTTTATCTGAGTTTGGACTATCTTTTGAAGTGGGTTTATCAGTTTTAGTATTAAAACCTAGTCCTGTTTTGTCTCTGGTATTCTGGAACTCCATGGGTATAGGCTCAATAAGCCCTCATCCTATTTCATTTAGAGGTCCCTTTCCTTTGTATCCCATTTACTTGAGGAAATCATATCCCTTTCCATACTGTTATGGGGATATCTCTACATGTTTGACCTCACCATCCACTGGTTCTCCTTTGTAAAGCCAGTCTAAGATTGCATGTTCTTCTATGTTATCTAGAGAAGATGTGGGTGCCTTTACTATGCCAATTTCTTTGTGTACTTCTGGATCCTTGGATGCTATAGGTGTGAATGTTGAGAAATGTTTTCCATAGGATCTTGATGACACTGGAAGTTGTGTCAGTGAGGGAGTCAGGCCCAGCTTGTACTCTCCCATACCTGTTTCTTCAAGTTTTAAGGTTTTTCCAAAACTCTTCATAACCATGTCCTTGGTAGTTTTAGGAGAAATTTCATCCATAGCCTCTTTGTTATGTGGGATCATACTACCTACTTTGATATTATTACAAGTATAGTTAGCATCTGCAGGAATCGTCACTTCTACCCCATTATGTGGGAACTTTATGCACTGGTGGTAAGTAGATGGCACATCTTGCATTTTGTGAATCCATAATTTCCCCAATAGGATATTGTAGGCTAAGGGTAGATACAACACCTGACATATGACATTCCTCTCAATTGGTCTGACTTGGATAGGCAAAACAATAAGACCTTTGGAGGATCTTTCTTCCTCATCATAAGCTTTGATAGTTATTTTGCTCCTGGAATCAATTGTCTAGTTTTAAAGACCTAGTTTCTTGATTAGATCAAGGGTACAACTATTTAATCCTGTGCCTCCATCTATCAATACACGTCAAACTTGAGATTTATGAATGAGGAATTCAATATGAAGGGGTTAATTATGTGGATGTGTCAATGACATATCATCCTCTTTAGAAAATGAGAGGTAATGTGGTGCTGAGATGTGATTGAAAATCACTTAGAATTTTTCTACATCAATATCCTTTGGGATGTTAGCAACATGTAGAGCTTGTTCTAGGATTTCCCTATGTACTGTGGATATTTTGAGCAACTAAAAAATAGAAATTTTGGCAGAGGTTCATTGTAATTGGTCTACCAAGTCATACTTTACTCCTGGAATAATAACCACATCTTTTGCTACTAGTTTAGGAATAGTAATGATAGGAACCTTGGACTTTGACACTGGTTTTGGGGGTCCTTCAATCATGACCTGCACTTGGCTCCATGTCACTGTATTTGAATGGAATGAAACACCTTTGATCGTGACCACATTGATTGATTCTATTTTAACATCTAGCATATTGATTACATTATCATTGTTGGAATAGGTGTAGTTGACTTCGTTACCTTTCCCTTTAGATGTTTCTCCTTTGTCGTAGTTTGGGAATGGTTTATTGAATGCAGTATGATCTTTGTTGGTAGTGTGACCATCTACTTTGATCTTTCCTCCTTCAATGAGGTTTTGAATGACATGCTTAAGCTTAAGGCAATTGTTAGTCTTGTGTCCTTGGTTTTTGTGAAAGACACAGTAGGAATTATCATCCCACCACCTGGGTTTTACCATTGGTTCCCAAGGTTTTGAATTAGGAATCGTGAGAAGATTGTTATCTAATAGAGTCTTCAAAATAGTCTTGAGAGGTTCTCCCAAAGGAGTGAATTTTATATGAGGTTTGGAAGTCCATGATTGTCCCTTGTCATTATCATTGTTTTCTTTGGGTATGGGAGTTGTTACCTTGGTATCCTTTCTTGCTTGCATACTGTTGGTTAGATTGAATACTTTAGGTTTAGGACCAACATTGGATGTGTCTACTACGCCATCATTGATAACATTTTTGTTTTGCTTCCACCATTTAGGCTTGGAGTTGGAGTTGTTTGATTTGTTTTCACCTTGAAGAGTGATCTCTCCTCTTTTGACCATGACTTCCTCTATATAGAGGGAAGTTTTAATCATTTCATCGAAGCTTGATGAGTCTTACATTCACAATGCGTAGTTCAATTCTGGTACCAAGTTATTAACGAAGATTTCCATCTTCTCAGATTTGAGAATGGCTCTTGAATATTGTGCAAAGATCATCCTCCATCTTTATAGGAAGTGTGTAAATGATTCACCAGTCTTTTGTTTAGTATTACATAGGTCCATCATAGTCATATCATGTTGTATGCTATAGGAGTAATGTTGGATAAAGCGTTGAATTAGCTCCTCAAAAGTTTTGAGTTTAGGGTTCAACTTTGAGAACCATTCCATGACATTACCTTCTATACTTCCTGGAAAGAGTCGCATGAGGTATGTAGGTTTGTGCATGTATTCTATGCTCAAAGCACAAAATTCCCTTACATGATCGCGTGGGTCAGTTTCTCCTGTGTACTTGTCATACTTTGGTCTTGCCACATTGGGAGGAAATAGAACCATAGTAATACTCTTATCAAAAGGGAATGGACAAATGGAGTCCAAAGAGTATGGTGATTTCAATTGAGCTTTCTCTTATTTGAGGCTTGTAAGCTATGTTTGCATCAATGTTAGTTGTTTGGGAATAATAGATATAGGAGTTGGTACTTCCTTTTCTTTGAGTTGTTCCACATTGTAATCCTTAGGTAATTTGACACCTGTGGATGCTAGATGGAGGAAGTATTTCTCTTTATCATCATCAATTATCCTTTTCAATATCTTTTGGAACCTCTTACTCTATTTGAGTTTATCATACTCATCTTCAGGGATCTCCCCCTCACTATTGAATCCAAATGGATCATGTTCAAAGGTGGTTTCTTCATTCTCATCCAGATCTTCATACTTTTGGCTTTTTCTATTGTCATATTCTTCAAAAGCTGCACTCCATTCACGAGTGTTTCTATCCATTTGTGGAGAGTCTAGATCAAGTAGGAAACTGAGAGATGTTTCTCCTAGAAAGTGTGTTGATTTAGGAGGCACTTCTGATCCTTTATACATGTACTCGTTGCATCTTATGTTAACCATGTGGGTGTATCTCAACTTTCATCAACGTTTCCCAATAATGTCAAGCAGAGTCTCAAATCATTCAAGTGAGTGTGTCTAGGTGGAAGTATCATTTGAATTTTAGTGGAAGTAAATGATTCTAGCATCAGAGGGTTAGAATTCCCTAATAGTGAGGTGGGAATCAATTTTTTTGTAAAAGGTGTGTAGACCACACGTATTGAGACAGATTGTAAGAGTCCGATAGAACATGCAAGGTAGACGTTTGAAAAAGTTTTTGATATAGCCACAGTAAGACCAAAAGAAGCAATAAGGATAGACTAAAGAGTCAAAAGGGGATCCTAAAATAAACTATCTTCCTTTGAGAGGTAACAATGCAAATTCCCACTTTCAAATGTTGTCAGTTTTGTCTTGGAAGTGCGTGAAGTTTGAAGATCACATTTTGAGATTTTTCAATGATTAAAAAACACATGTAGACCAAGGTTTGAATTTTGTTATTTATTTGAAGGTGTTATCTTTTTAATTATTTTCAGTCACATCAAGCATTGTTGCATTGTTAAGAGGGTGAAATGGGCACACATCTTATCCCTATTTTCTAGGTGGAGGATGAAAATCCTTGCTTGTTGACTTAGGTACACACTCAAATGCTAATCAGAATACAACCATCACCAAGCACACAATGGCTCCAGTCATGATGCTATATTATCCAACTCCAAATGCAAGTGAGGGCACGATATGATGAGTGTCTTGGGGAAATTAATTTTTACCTTGCACAAAGATTATCACCCTTTCGGGGATGAATCAGGAATTATTTCAGTTCAAGTGTTGTCTATTATTGGGCAATCCGTTCAAAACCATCCCCCATAGAATTGCACAAGGAAAAATTGAGGCATATAGCCCTATGAGTACTTGAATATGTGTAGTCTTGCAAGCAAGATTCAAGCGGCTCTGTTCTACACATAATCAAGTATGTTCAAGGAATGATGTTGAAATTATATGAACAAAATTGGCTCCGTCTTCTGAGGCTTTGGCCTATAAGGAAGAAATTATTTATAGTGAGTTGGAAGGGTTGGCGTAAAACCTGTCCTCACTTGGGTCATTCCCAGGATATTTTTTCCTTAACCGGCATGCCCTCTACTATTAAATAAACATACAAAGGATTGGCAAGCTTAGGATGTCTAGATTTCTGATTCTTCAAATGAAGAAGAGCATACTCTCCTAATCCATGCCATTTTAGCCCAAAACATGCAAATAAATGTTCATTCCTTCAAGCTATGTTGAGCTTGATTTAGATTGTTCCTATTTAAGAAAAATAGGATGCTTGAAGGTAAATTTGCCTTGTTCAATTGACCACAATTTTTAGTGCTTTGCTTGTTCAATTACTGATCCAAAATGAATTAAACGATTGAACTTGTTCATTTATCCCACAAATTTAGTGCCTTGATTGTTCAATTTCTGATTTTAAATGAATTAAACAATTGAACTTGTTCTTTGAACCACAAGATTTAGTGATTTGTGTTGTTCATTTACTGATCCCAAAATTAGATGATGAGGTTTTCTTTGGTCAATTACTCCAAATTTTTTTCAAATCATAAATTGACTTGTGAGTTTCTAATTTTCCTTAAAAAGGAAAAGAACATATTCCTCTGGTCAACTTAGTATAAGATTGGAAATTTTTTTTAGTTTTTAAACTATAAGAAAAAAATATAAGTCAAGATAAGGGATTAACAATCTGTAAAACCACAAGTTAGTATCTTATTTTCTCTTTCTTAGTTCTGAAAACAATCTGCAAACACAAGTTAGGCTAAAAATAGGATCACAATCATAGAAACAACCAAGTTAGCCAGTTAGAAATCAAATTTGCAAATGTTAGAACCTTATATTTCTGCCCACTGGACGACAGACGATATTTCAAAGACCCAAAACAATAAAATCTAAAAATGAAAATAGACTGAACCCAAATGATAAAACATACCCAGGATTATATTCCTTTTACGCAAAATGATAAAATGTACCAAAAACACAAAAAAAATTACCAAAAATGATTTTGAAGTCAAATTTTACCTTCCAAAAGTGCAATGACAGACGTTAATAAAACTCCCAGAAATGATAAAAGATTTATCGAAAAGGATAAGTTCCTCCCGAAAATGATAAAAGAATGATAGGAAATGATAAGTTGCTCCTAGAAATGCTAAACTGCCTGCAAATTTTGAAAATGTTAAGGGTAGAGAGAAAAATTTAGTGAAATTTCAAGCAATCATGCCCCACGATGGGCGCTAGAGATGTGTGTGTGATTTTTGTACCTATTAAGAGACACAACACTTAAATAAATCATTGCATTAGTGAAAATAAGGGGTTAGAAAACATAGCAATCACTAAAATCAATCTATTGCTTCCTATTTAGGAGTATGAAAAATGACATAATAGCCCTCAGATTATGCATATTCCAGTGACAAATACAACCTAAGAATGGAAGATTTAAATGAAAATTAATCTAAATTATTCAAAAACATGCATGCTAGCTGTAGAAATGGAGATTACAACAATATAACTAAGATTTAAGCTAGAAAGCACTATGAAAGTCCTAAACATGAGCAATATGAGATTGCTTCCTTAATTCCAATCCTTCCTAATCCTTTAAGGCTTTTAGACCCAAATTCCCACTTTTTAGGCTTCCTAAAACACTAAACACTATCAAAACAAAATCAACTAGAGTGGATTGATCCTAGTCAAATCCACCTAGGTAAAAACTTACAAGACCTTATAAGGTCTAAGAACATACTCCTAACTTGGATAGAGTTAGTACAAGCCACATCTAAAATTGAAACTAGGAGTTAGCCTATGTGCTCCTGCACCAGTTTCACCGTATGCGAGAGCATGTAGTGTTTCAACTTCTGGGATGCAAAAACAACTGCTAGGAAAGATTTTTCAATGTTACTTTAGTTGAACTCATAAGACACCAAGGTCCTTTTGATATAATAAATCACCCTTTCCTATTTGTTTTCATCCTCTTGGGCTAGCATTACTCCAAGCGATGTAGTTGTAGCTAAGATATAGAGTAGCAATGGTTTTTCATGAATAGGTGCCATGAGAATAGGAGGAGTAGCCAGATAGTCTTTTAATTATTTGAAATTATTTTCACAGTGCTCATCCCATTTGAAAGTAACACCTTTATGTAGCAATTTTGTGAAAGGTTGTGCTTTATCTGCTATTTGGGACATGAATCTCCTGATGGACTGAAATCTTCCTTGAAGCATCCTCATTCGACTGATATTGTGAGGAGGTGACATTTCCATTATTTCTTTTACTTTTTTGGGGTCCACCTCAATTCCTCTAGCTGATATAATAAACCCTAAGAGTTTCCCTGATTGGACTCCAAATGCACATTTCTTTATATTGAGTCTTATTTGAAATCGCTCCATTCAATCTAGTATGTTTCTCAAGTCTTCAATGTGAGTCATTCTTATTTTTGACTTGGCTAATGTATCGTCCACATAGTCCTCCATGTTTTTGTGTATCATATCATGAAATATTATTGTCAAAGCTCATTAATACATAGCTCCAACATTTTTTAGCCCAAATGGAATGACGTTCCAACAAAATGTTCCCCATGCACATGTAAATGTTGTCTTATTTTGGTCCTCAGGAAAAATCTTTATTTGGTTATAACTTGAGAATCCATCCATGAGTGAATACATTTGATATCCTGTTATGAAATCTATAATCATATCAATATTTGGTAGAGGGAAATCATCTTTAGGACAAGATTTATTTAAATCCCTAAAGTCTGTGCAAATCCTGATAGACTTATCTATTTTAGAAACTAGTACCACATTAGAAATCCATCTTGCATAAGCGATGACCCTTATGAATCCAGCCTTTAAGAGTTTTTCTAGCTCTGCTTTGACCAATAATGCCACATGTGGGTGCATCTTTCTTAGTTTTTGTTTGACGGGTTTAATTCCAGGAGCTATAGATAAGTGATGCATTATTAACTCAGGATCTAATCCAGGCATATCAATACAAGACCATGCAAAGTTGATCTTCTTCTCTTTGAGGAATTAAGTAAACTATATCTTTTCTTCTTCTGATAATGATTTCACTAGATGAACAAATTGTGGAGCTTCTGATGTGCCCAAATTAGCTAGTTGTGTTGGCTCTATTAGTACTAAAGATTTATCTTGAAAGTGCTTAGGGAGGATATCAAGAATATCATCTTTTGGTGCCTCTAATAGGATTTCACCATCAGATACATCTTTTGTTTTTACTATTTTAGAATCTGATACTTCCACAATGTGGTTTTCACCATCAGTTCTTTGTTTCTTTTTATTTTTTAAATTCATGACTAAGAAACTTGATATCCTCCTCTATCAGATTCACTCTCCTTGTATTGGTGGAAGAAGGATAGGGTTCACAAGAATTTAGATAACATGCCAAAGTATAGTCATTGGGAAAGTTCATGATAGGAGTAGGGTGTGAATTGGTCCAATCAATAAGGTCGGGGTTTACCAAGGATAATGATTTAGAGTTTGTTAAGGACAACATCATTTTAGTGTCAAGCCTACTAACTGACAAGACATGTTTCGTTAAGTCAGCTTCTATAGTGTTTAGATCATAAAGAGTTGAATTTTCATTATTAGGGTCATTGTTAGTAATATGTGGACCTAAATCTAGTGACTCATCAGTTGATCTTTCTCTTTCTTCTCTTATCATATTGAAACTCATATCTTGTATCCTTTGAATTTTGTCTAGACCTAGTAAGACACCAATGTCTTCATCAATAATCCTAGGCATTGTTATCTCATTTGATTCTATGACAATAGTAGTGTTATGAGAGTTGTTTAAAATTTCTCCTTTCTCCAATAGAGGTGCAAATTTATGGATTACATCTACCTCAATCTCCATGGTAGCATTAGACATGTGATCCCATTCATAATCATGTGAGTCTGTGATTTTTTCATCAAATCTATTTAAAAACTTAGCAATAATTACCTGATGTACCCTATTGTAGACACTAAAAAATGGACAGGCTTGCGACTGTACATTAAAAATGCTAATTTTCATCTATTAATTAATAGTTTTTTAATCATTAATCAATCATCTATTTTCCTCTAAATTCATTCCCCAATTCACCTAATCAAATTCCAAAAATTAATTAAATAATTAATTTCATTTAATAAATTAACCTTAATTAATTAATTACCATTAATTGATTAATTAAAATCAATTTCCTATAGTTTAAACTCAAATATTTAAACTTACTAATTAAATTCTTCCAATTAAATTAATTTAATTTCATCAAATAAAGCAATTCTTAATAAAAAAGAATTCAATTATCTCACATGTTGAAAATAATAATTAAATAAATGAATTAAATATTCATTTATCTTCAAAGAGATAACTCCAATCAGATCACATGGGTTAATCCACCCATCTCTCCAGTCCACATGGGTAACTTCACCCATCTTTTCAGTTCAAAAAGGTAACTCACAATTATCTCTTCAGTCAACCAAAATCTATCTCCTCTTTACCAATTGAAGAGGTAGAGTTTACTGATGGCCTCTCCAATTCCTTTTAATCTCAACCATTCATCTCCCTATCTCTGGGATTGATCTCAACCATTCATATCATCACCAATTCCTATATAATAAACCCTTCATAACCATTTGAAGGATCCAGGATTTCAAG
>MU227548.1:2361864-2372224 GCA_018584345.1 Thuja plicata
ATAGAAGCTTCAAGCATCGTGGGGTTTGCATTTATTTGTTTTCCTTTCTCTTGCTTGTACATTTTATTGATTACATTTCAGGTTATTCATTTTGGTAGTTATTGTGTACTTGATTTATATCATTTGTGAAACCTTTTCTACTAACAATTTCCTTTGAAAAGCTTGGGAACCACGGATCACAAAAGAAAGAGATCCAAAACATGTGCATAGTAGATCATATAATCAATGCATCCATCATCAATAACATCGTAACTAACATACGAATGTTTTCATCATCATCATATAGTGATTCAATTTTTAACAAATTAATGCTCATCTGACGCATTTTCTATGCTTAATTTGTTGAGGGGGCATATAGTCCACTTGCTATCACTGGGGCAGGATCAAATCTAAAAATTCTTTGACACACTGTGAAAAGTCACATCAAATCAAAGAGGGGCAAATGTAGACACTCAAAAATGGACAGGCTTGCGACTGTACATTAAAAATACTAATTTTTATCTATTAATTAATGGTTTTTTAATCATTAATTAATCATCTATTTTCCTCTAAATTCATTCCCCAATTCACCTAATCAAATTCCCAAAATTAATCAAATAATTAATTAATTAATTACCATTAATTGATTAATTAAATTCAATTTCCTATAGTTTAAATTCAAATATTTAAACTTACTAATTAAATTCTTCCAATTAAATTAATTTCAATTAAATTAATTTAATTTCATCAAATAAAGCAATTCTTAATAAAAAGGAATTCAATTATCTCACATGTTGAAAACAATAATTAAATAAATGAATTAAATATTCATTTATCTTCAAAGAGATAACTCCAATCAGATCACATGGGTTACTCCACCCATCTCTCCAGTCCACATAGGTAACTTCACCCATCTCTTCAGTTCAAAAAGGTAACTCACAATTAGCTCTTCATTCAACCAAACTCTATCTCCTCTTTACCAATTGAAGAGGTGGAGTTTACTGATGGCCTCTCCAGTTCCTTTTAATCTCAACCATTCATCTCCCTATCTCTGGGATTGATCTCAACCGTTCATAGTATCACCAATTCCTATATAATAAACCCTTCATAACCATTTGAAGGATCTAGGATTTCAAGCTCTCATGCGCCATTACTATGTTAGTTTGGTTCTAGCATTCAAGCCATCTTGCGATCACACACACATTTCAATTAGCAAATTCTCGACGCTTCTCAAGTCATAGACACTGCCCCGCCAATACTGAGTATCAAGAACAGTGTTTGGAAAGGAGTAGAGAGAGACAATAGAAGCTTCAAGCATCATGGGGTTTGCATTTATTTGTTTTCCTTTCTCTTTCTTGTACATTTTATTGATTATGTTTCATTGTTATTCATTTTAGTAGTTATTGTGTACTTGATTTATATCATTTGTAAAACCTTTGCTACTAACCCTTGCGTTTGGAAAGCTTGGGAATCCACGGATCATGAAGAGGAGGCATATACCTATTAGCCATTTGTAGATCAAAGTGTGGTAAATCTAAGACATGTGAAATTGTCACCAATTTCCCTCAGTTAGGGTGTACATCTTGTTGTTGAGGTATTTCTTCATGAGATTCTTCTAGCTGTTGGACTTCTGGAAAATTTTCTTCTTCTTCCTCTACTTCTTGGACATCAGTTTGTGACAACAAAGGAACATGATGCTCTAGTTGTGCTACAAAAGTAGGTATACATCTTTCTCCTTGATATTCAGGATCCTAAATACCAATGTGTAGTAATATTTTGTATGTCCAAGGTACATGTTCTATTTCTTCCTCTTATTCATCACTTCCTTTATCAAATGTTGGACCATCTCTTGAGGTAGGGTGTTGTGAATTGTTATTGAAACCTAACCCTATTTTGTCTTTTGTGTCTATGAATTCCATGTGTATAGGTTCAATGAGTCCTTTTCATTTATCTCCTAAAGTTCCCTTCCCTTTGTATCCAATTTGTTTAAGAAGGTCATAACCTTTTCCATACTTTTTGGGATATATCTCAACATGATTTACTTCATTTTATCTCTGTTCCTCTTTATAGAGCTAAGCCAAGACTACTTTATCTACTTTTTTTTCCTCTTGAAAAGTTGTAATGACCCGAACTGGGTCTTTCCCAATATTTCACAATATATCTCATGTAGATTTAAACAAATACAATCATGTAGATAAAACATTGATTCATAACAAATACCTATCAAAATGTCCCAATAATACCCTCAGCAAATATTATTGCATTCTACAATAGAAATATAATAATAATGGGATTTGCACAATCCAAAATCTAAACAAAAATATTCAGCAGTAATATCAAATGACAAGAAGAACCTGGAAATGCAATGGTGAACTCTGCAGTGAATTTGCACCGGAGACGAACCAGGGCTACATCCAATCCACCTCTAATCCAAAAGGGTTTTTGTCCTCACAGCTGTATTTGATAGCTAAAGCTTCCTGATATCTCCAAGAGATAAATATTATATCAAAAACTAAGCATAACCAAATGAGACTCCAAGTCTTCTTTTAAAGTTGCAACTATGTCTCTTCAGTTTCCCCACTTTATCTCTTCATATTCCACTTAAAGTCACTTTTTAAATAAATATAACGTTGGGTTATACAGTGACATAATAAAATAAAGTAGGAATCTTCTGGCACTAAAATGGAGGGCCAAACAAACTTGAATGAAGACACGTGATAGCTTGTTAGAAAGATTTCGGCAAGACGCTCCAATTCCACTACTGAAATGCCAGGAAAACTGAATTCTAAAGACTTACTATAAATAGTAAGTACCCTAGAAACCCTGTGGAAACTTCTCTGATTGGCCTGAAACTGGAAATGCCTAGGCCAAACATCCCTCTGATCCTCTTCCAAACCTCGGTTAGCTGACCAGACCATAATGAAAAGGATAACTATAAGGCACAAAATAATGTGCCCCAAAAAGGGGACATGAAAAATCATCCCTTCCTGGAGATTGCTTGCCCTCAAAAAATTAGTATCTGCATGCTGCGATCATAATACCTAGATCCCAAACCAACCTCAAGGAAGCCACTCCACCAACCTATCATGTGAAATAGAAACATATATTATGCCTTAACCTATGAAGCCATTCACACAGTAATAAAACAACAACCAGTCTAATTTTAGGGTCCCAAATTACTGCAGGATCTATGAGAAAGTCCTCAACTCAACTGAGAACCTCACTCCAATTGAGATCACTAGCACCTCTATAGTTAGATGCAGGGAGAAACCAAACCTCACCCCAATCAACTCCCTGAATAAATACCAATCGCAAGTACGTCCCTCCTGGATCCCATAAGCAAAAGGGCCATCCATCTTCTCAGCTAGCTAAAATATCCTGATGCTTGATGCCCCTACTGAGTGAATCACCAGAAATGTCCAACTATCATAGCCCTACCCCTTTGATCTATCACCTGAACTAGAAACTATATTGAAGAGGCAAGATACACAGATTGTCAGACAAGACTTCCATCTACAATCGAGGAAGCATACCAAACCAATCACTCACCCCACACCTCTACAATAATCGAGAAAGAAATTTCTCCATAGGTGGACTGAATGGAAAACCAAATGCATCCCATATAATGTGGCCAACATGTGATGCACTAACCAATTGTACTATAATTCCTGAATCAACATTAGGATTCCATAACGATCTCTCAATACCTAGAGTCATACAGTGTACACCATGGTGTAAAAAATTCACCCCAACAAGCATAATCATCATACCAAGCTCAATAACCCCATACTAAATAAGCTCTACCTGAACATCATCATCATGCCTAAAATATGTGGTGATAGAATTACCATAAGCACTGGATGAATCAATATGATAATGTAGAGAAGTCGCGGTTGTGTGGAAAGAGGAATGATCCATAGAATGCTCGCTAATACGAGACATCACACCATCAATGCGAGGTAGTGCAAGGAATGAAATATCACCCATCATACCACAAGACATAACTGCTCAACCTGGACTACTGGTGTAAAACCCACACTCCTTAGCAACTGAGCTCATCTCGCTACTCCAAACTGGTGACCAAGATTCACCTCTAATAGCTGACCCTGGGTCCCAAATTCTGTAATCAACCTCATCCTTGTCACGGGGATAGGAAATACCTTCCTCATATAGCTCAAAGAAAGGATTATCAAATATTAAATCAGCATCCATCTCAAACAAGAAATTGTCGATCACCTGAAAGTTATCTAACTCATAAGGAAACTCTGGGTGATCCCAAGATCTTTTGGGACAACTATCCAAGTCATGGGTCTATTGTATGCTATCGAGCTCCTGAATCACCTCCTGAAAGAATTCAGACCTTTCCCTGTTGTCATGTTCCCTGTATTGACTAGTGGAAACAATCTGATTTCTTGCTTCCTTAAGAGCAAGGTGTGTGTGCTCCAAAGTTTCCTAAGCAATATTAAGTTCTCTATTGAGCTTATTAACCTCATGATCCTTTATTCTCAACTGCTCAGCATAATTATCTGCAACTTGTAACAGGTAGTCATGAACCAATAGTAAACATAGATATTCTGATTTCCAAACCTCAAATGCTATTTTGACCCCCTATATATCAACAACATAAGATTCAATCCTTATATCCCTTTGTCCTATCTCTTTCTGAGCTTTCCTGTAGAGATCCTCAATAATCTGGCGAGTGCTATCATGGTGAACAAGAACTGTAGTAATTGCATTGTTATTGAACTTCAGCTATCGCTGGCTATTGTTGTAAGGCATGATCCTTATCGTTATCATTTTGAGATGCATTCTATGATTGTTCATCCACTTCATCATTATGCATACATGATGCGCTTCTATAGAAATCACATGATTCCTCATATTCTATAACCTGTATATTTGCTACCTCTTCTTTATCCTCTCATTCATGCATTGGTTCAATATTTGTTTTTCAATCTCCTGCTTCAATGTCAACCTCATAAGGCTTTTCTTCAATAACTGACTTAGTTTTTTGTTCACTTATAGGTTGAGTAATGATAGCTAGAAACTCTTCATATAAATTTCTGCACCTGTCTTGTGCAAGTAGATCCTGAGCCAAATCTTGCCACTGCTTCTTTTCCATTAAAGTCTTGTATTGTAGCTTTGGATGAAAGTCCATGAAACTAGAGAAGGTTAAATATCTCTGAACCTATGGAGGAAGTGTGTTATACTCCTTATACATGCCGAGTATTTCTATCCTTTCATCAGGCTATGAAATCTAGGCTAACTGTTGTTGTACCTTAGCAAGATCCTTCAGGACTTTTTCCAAGCCACACATCTTTCCTAGCTAGAAATACCCTTGACTCCAAAGAAACTATGTTAAACAATTTGTATTCAATCTAATTTTTTTGAGTTTCAATTCTCTGTAATAATCCATCCCTATTGTCTAGATGTTGTTAATCTCATATGATAATGATAATAGTTGTTGCTAATGTTGCTTACCAAAACAGACTGTAATGGTATGATGTAGATGCCATTTTTACACCAACACTAAACTCATAAGGAAATTTATTGAATTTCTTAGTCTCAATGTCTGATTGTCTGTACCCTTAAGGTTTAGTTTCTAAATTTGTTCTGATCCTATGCAATAGTTGAATTGTTTTGAAGGCTTCCTTTAAAAAACTATTCAATATTTTGCATATTCAAAAAAAAATTAATTATTTCCAAGCAAGTACAAAATACCAATGCTACCAGCAATCAAACCCGTTCAACTTTTCTTATTCCTTCCCCCTCATCTTTCCAGTCTTAAGCTCCAATAATTTAGTCTTTCTTTGAGCTCGGTGCAACTTCAAAGAAGCAAATGATATAACGCGACCATACATTCAATGTTAAAGTGCCTATTCAACCTTTGAACGAAAACAAATGCATGAGCTCAATAACCATAGTATTCATTGTAAACCTTGACCAGTCTGAGAATTAATATGTGCCACAAATCCCTGTCACAAACTCCTGAGTCTGCAAGCTACATAGAAATTATTTTTCCTGGCTATGTTGTTAACTCTACCTTCACCTCTCCAGAGTAATTATTGATGAATCATACTATCTCGGATCCATGCATGGGGCTATACGGCCAATATATAAGCAACTGTTATGACAATTATTGATATTCAAACAAGTATCAAAATCCTTGATTTATTTTATTTAATGATAACCGAATCTGCAATCTTCTATTACCTGTAAACAACCATGACTTGCATACAATGAGGGTCATCTCTTACTAATATTGTCCAACAATATTGTCTCCTTGTATTTGGAAATAATATGGATTATCAATGCCCAGGAGGGTCGATAGGAGAAAAAGAGGAATAGTTATCTCATTCAAGATTTGGAATATAGAAAAGATTCCATTGTTTGCCGTCAATAATCAACGTCCTTCAATCATAATGAGTTCCTATAGCAACAAACATGTTTCCTTATGAGCTTTGCGCTATCTATTTCTATCAATGGGCACTAATAGACATGACTTCTTAGTAGATAATCCTATTAAGTCTCCTCTTTTTAATAACTTAGAATATATCTCTAACCAATGTCAGAGCACTTGTCATCTTGCCTGTTGGCTATAGTTGTGGGAAGATACTTATCGAATTCATGGCCACTATTTTCCTTAGCTGACCTGGCACTCCAAATTTGGCATAATCTTGGAAGAATAATACAGAGTTTGGTATTATCTGTAACGCTCTAGGGAGTTATTCAAAACTTGGTGATTTACTCTATTTCCTTAGAACTCATAGACATAGTTGACTCAAGCCATGAAAAAAAATACCAAATAATCCCAAGAAATCCCTGTCTTCTTGTTACAACAATATTTTTTCCACGATAGTCTCAGAAACAAAAATATTTGCTCCAAATATTTTTTTGCAAAATACAATATTGAGCAACACAAGTTCACAGGAATATGAAAATAGGTTCTTCGAATGGATGCCAGAGAACGATCAAACTAGTCATAGAAAGTTTCAGCTTCTATAGCAGATGAAGGAAATGTTTCTCAAAAATAGTCACATCTCTCCATTGCTAGCCGTCTGATATTCATGTAGCCTTAATTATTTAGCTCAAACATATAATTCTTGATATATAGTTGAACCTTATTATGGCTGGGAAATATTTGGTTTAAAATATATTGTCCAATCTCAGCTATAAGGTCAAATCAAAACCTGATATAGTTAATATGCAATGCCAATACAAATATTTTCTCAATCTTTAGAAGTTTTTAATTATACGAGCCACTCTAGATTCACAATACTACAACACAAAAATTAATCTTCCACTATACCGAGCGGGGTCCACTGAGCTAATTGTTTTCCATGACAATGTTCATTTACCAACATTAGAAATGCAAATATTAGTTCCACTACGGAAATGAATCTCTGGCCTTTAACTTCATTTTAATATTTGACAAATAAGGAATATATTTCTCACATCACAAATTGTATCTACAATTTGATAATAGGCTTTGATTTAATTCCCCAGTACTTAAATCTCCTCCAAAAAACCTTATATTGCAAATTTATACTCTGATTCTAGGAAATCAAACCGCACTTCTCTGTTATTCATAAAAACTTCATAGGATGGCAGTAAAACCAGCTCTGATACCATTGTAATGACCCGAACCAGGTCTTTCCCAATATTTCTCAAATATATCTCATGCAGATTTAAACAAATACAATCATGTAGATAAAACATTGATTCATAACAAATACCTAGCAAAATGTCCCATTAATACCCTCAACAAATATTATTGCATTCTACAACAACAATACAATAATAATGGGATTTCCATAATCTAAAATCTGAACTACAATATTCAGCAGTAATATCAAATGACAAGAAGAACTTGGAAATGCAATGGCGAACTCTGTAGTGAATCCACATCGGAGACAAACTAGGGCTACATCCAATCCACCTCTAAGCCAAAAGGGTTTCTATCCTCATGGCTGTATTCAAAATCTGAAGCTTCCTGATATCTCCAAGAGATAAATATTATATTAAAAACTAAGCATAACCAAATGAGACTCCAAGTCTTATTTTAAAGTTGTAGCTGTGTCTCTTCAGTTTCCCCACTTTGTCTCTTCATATTCCACTTAAAGTCACTTTTTAAATAAATATAACGTTGGGTTATAAAGTTATATAATAAAATAAAGTAGGAATCTTCTAGCATTAAAATGAAGGGCCAAATGAACTCGGATGAAGATATGTGATAGCTTTCCAGAAATCTCTTGGCAAGACGCTCCAAGTCCACTACTGAAATGCTAGGGAAACTGAGTTCTGATGACTTACTATTAATAGTAAGTACCCTGGAAACCTAGTGGAAACTGCTCCAATTGGCCTGAAACTAGAAACTCCTAGGCCAAACATCCCTCTAATCCTTTTCCAAACCTCATTTAGCCCACCAGACCATGATGAAAAGGCTAACTATAAGGCACAAAATAATGTGCCCTGAAAATGGGACAGTACAGAAGTAGAGGCTTTAACCATACAAGTTGTTTTATGAATTTCTTGTTCTTTTGATGCAGAAGGTGTGAAAGATGGGGAGGATTTCCCATAAGATCTTGGAGACACATGAATGTTAGTAGATTATGGCATCATGTCTAGTTTGTATTCCCCCATGCTAGATTCTTCAAGTTTTAGTGTCTTCCCAAAGATTCTCATCGCCATATCTTTAGATTTTTCAGGTGGAAATTCTTTTGGGACTTCCTTATTGTGAGGAACCATACTATCTATTTTAACATTGTTGCAAGTGTAGCTTGTATTTGTAGGAATTGTCACTTCCACCCCACTGTGTGGGAATTTGATGAATTGGTGGTAAGTAGATGGCACTACTTGAATTTCATGTATCCAAGGTCTCCCTAGTAATATGTTATAGGCCAATGGTAGATCAAGAACTTGAAAAATCACATTGCATTCAATTGGTCCTATTCTTATTGGTAAAAAAATTAGCCCTTTGGATGATCTTTCATCTTCATCGTAAGCCTTGATGGTTATCTTACTTCTTGAATCAATTTTTTTTTCTGAAAGACCCAATTTCTTGATCATATTGAGAGTACATATATTCAACCCTGCGCCTCCATCTATCAATACATATTTTACATGAGATTTATGAATCAAAACTTTAATGTGAAGGGGCTAGTTATGGGGATGAGTCAAAGATTTATTGTCTTCCTCTGAAAAGGAGAGGTAATGTAGAGCTGATATGTGATTGGCCATTACCTGGAACTTGTCCACATCTATGTCTTTCAAAACATTTGTGGAATGTAGGACTTGTTCAAGAACTTCCCTATGCACTGAAGAGATCTTTAATAACTCAAATATAAAAATTTGAGCTGAGGTCCTTTGCAATTGGTCTACTAAGTTATAGTTGGTAGATGATATAGAAACTATTTGTGTTGAAAATAATGGGAAGTATGTACTAAGAGGGGAGGGGTAAATTAGTGCCTCTAATTTTTTTTATCTCTTTTATCCTTTAACCTTTATGTAATTAATTGTATTACCAACCATATGTTTTATCATATCTTTGTGTAAGTTATATCAATTCATAAACTTAACAAACATGTAAATATTTATAGAAGTATTCATAAAATGTAATGACACTTAACACAAGATATGGTAACACAAAAAACCCCTATTAGAAACTAAATACTGCAGTGGGGATGGCACCCACAAAAACTTCACTATCTGCAGATTGGAAGGGGCCGGTTAAGGCTTACAATTTGATCACTTCTTATGATCTACCCTGTTAGGCATATTATGTGGAGACTGGTTAAGGTATACTCTATTAAGAGCTTTAGAAACACTATTTAGTGTGCACTCAGTTAAGATATTTACAAAGGATTGTTAAATCCACCTTTCTTGAAAGGATTTCTTCTATTTGCTACACTTGTTAGAATGTAGACAAAAATACTCATTGATCTGAGTGTATGAAATCTTCAATTACTGATTATAGATCCATTAAAATTACATGTACAAAGTATTACCTAATGTGATTGATTAATTGTTAGGAATAAGGTGTCTCAACCTTGGATAATTCCTATTCTTATTATTTGTTTTGTAAAATGTATTTCTTGCAAATAATGTTGATGTGTCGGCATCTTGAATAGTGTGTAAGGAGATCATGGCTAAAACGGTTATGACGGATTCCTATGACACGTAAGAGCTATGTCAGGAAGATTCAATGACAGGTGAAGACATGTGGCAACTGATAAATGTGAGTACTGTACACTCTTCCATAAAAAATTTTTTGGGTTTCCTATTTTCTCGGAGAATGGTAAAAACCCTAATACGGTTATCGTTAGGAGTAGCCCTAAAAAGTGAAGCGCATGATATAAGCGTTTTTTAGGGTTGCGAAGAG
>MU227548.1:2372324-2385208 GCA_018584345.1 Thuja plicata
AAGATTCAATGACAGGTGAAGACATGTGGCAACTGATAAATGTGAGTACTGTACACTCTTCCATAATCGTGGGGTTCGGGGCATCGCCCCGAAAATTTTTTTGGGTTTCCTATTTTCTCGGAGAATGTTAAAAACCCTAATACGGTTATCGTTAGGAGTAGCCCTAAAAAGTGAAGCGCATGATATAAGCGTTTTTTAGGGTTGCGAAGAGTAGCGATGCGAGTGTATTGTTGGAACGGTTTATGCTACCGTGATTTGTCTTCAAGGGTTTTGAAATCTTCTGAAAGAACTTGCATTGCAAGTGTATTGTAACTGTAATAGTTTTTGATCAATACATTGTGCAGGTTTTGGAGTGCTGGGGTTTTTTACCGAAAGGTTTTCCCCAGGGTATATCATTGTGTCATTCTCTGTTTTCTGTATGCATGGTATGTGATTGCAATATCTTTGTTAAAGTAGTTAACGAATCTATTCAGTTGTAAGGATTTAAAAGAATTTGCATAATACTTTCCTATAGAGATTAGCGTAGGAAGCTGTTTCCGTACCTGAGTTTCCTTACATTAATACCTTTGTTGCTTGGTAGCCTTGATTCTTGGTTCTTGATAACCAAATTCATCTTTTGTTTTTCTTGCTTGAAACTCTCAGTTTGATCCATAGATGAGCTCCTTGGCTACTCTCATCCTCATATCCCTATTGAAATGAATGATTACACATCTATTTATTTAATAGATTGACCTAATTTAGTTTCACATATTACAAAGATAACTCTATGATTGAAGGTTTACAACTTGACCTTGATCTCCTAGTTTGCATATTTTTAATTAGTTAGACTGATTAAAACAATTACAATTATGTTTCTTGTCCCTCAATAAATGGTTTGAAATAAAATAAAAAATCTAAATATAAAACATAAGTTTTTTATCAGACGTGGAAGTCAGATCCACATTTCTCAGGATATAACTGACTTTCGGTGTCTGATTCTCGGGTTTCTTTGAAAGTCTTTTGGTGTTCCTTCAGTGAACTATCTATCGGGTTCCCTTTCTCTATCAGGTTCCTTTGTCACTTTCCTCTATCGGTTTCCTCTGTATCATTTTTGGCTTACACTATCGGTGATCCTTCTCTGTTGGGTTTGTCTTGAATTTATCACTTTCGGTTTGAACTGTAACCTGTCTTTCGGTGTAGTGTTACCTATGGCTCAAAAACTATTTTCCCTTTGCATATACTAATGGAAAAATTAATTTCTTCAATCTCCCCCTTTGACATTAGTATCAAAAACTGATATGTGCAAAATAATAAACTATTTATTATGTACACCATGTGTTTACCTTGTCATTTATGACTCCCCCTATGTATATGTCATTATAGTATATGTTTTTATATGTATACTTTCCTTTTTACTGTACTTCCTTTTCACCTTATCTGCATATCATTCTCCCTTTACTACTGTACATATCATCATTTTCCCCTTTTTTCTTTGTATGTATTGTATATACCTATATGTATTGTACATATTATTTTCCCCCTTTTTTGATAGTAAGGGAAAAGGTGTATACTTAAAACTTATCAAAAATATGGGAATGATAAATCTTCATATCCTCCATCATTTTCTCCCATTTCTCTTTTAGGTTCTTAAGAGCCATGTGTTCTAGTGTAATCCTAGCATGCATATCATAGATGTCTGCTAAAGATATCTCAGGGGTGGCAATTAAATTTCTTTCCGAAGTAATGTGTTGTTGCAGAAGTGTGAGATTCAGTAATAGTTGAGCCTGTAGCTCGGTAACCTATTCTCTAAACTATGATTATGCTTCCCAAATTTCTTGTCTTAACCTTTTGATTTCCATTATCTTCTCATAATGCAATTTTATCACATTGTCATCTGTGGTTAGACCTTTAGCACTTGCATTTAGATCAGAATCGATCTTTGCAATCTTATCACTATTATCCTTAGTGAGTTTCTCCAAAGTGCATAGCTTTTGAATTAAGGAAATAGCTTCAGTAATGATTGGATCTAATTCATTTGCAAGTTTTGAAAGATTTACCTTATTTTTTTGCCACTTCTTGGCTGATCTTTTCTGTCAATTTTTATTGGAACTTTTGTTCTGCACGTTCTTCAATAGCCTTTTCTGCATCCACATTTTGAGTTGTGATGGCTTTGGTGAGAACAACAGGTTGATCCAGAATGGGTGCATTGTGATCAATGTCAATGTTAGGAACTATCTAGTTTAAGATATCTCTTGTATTTTCCAGCACTAGAGAGTCTTTGTGCTCTTTCCTAAGATTTTCTTGTAAATATTTTCTCTGACATATTTCTCCATATTCTTGGAGAGATTCATAGTCCAATGTGTTTGGATCACACTTTGATATTTCAATGATTTCATCAAGTGTGACCTCCAACTTACTCTTCTTGGATTTCTTCTTTTTCTTTTGTGATCCACCTATATGCAAAACCATAGCAAGTTTTTCTACTTGGTCTGATGTGATGGATGAAGGCTTCGGTGGTGTTGTACCCTTTTCTTGCTACTTGGGGTTTACCTTTTGGTTGTGTGTGGATGTCTCCTCATCAAACTTTAGTGTATCTGCAACATCTCCTTTGGTGTCCTTAGGAGTGGTATCAACTATCTTATCTTGTTCACCTTTATCTTTTTTTACTTCATCTATTTCTTTCATTTGTGCATATTTTTAGTGTGATCTATATTTGCAACATTTTGTTCTCTACCGATGACTTTCTGTTCATCGGTTGTATCTTTGTTTTCTTCATTACCCTTTTGTTCGGGTATGCTTGCATCCTTGTTAGTTGACTTCTCCTTCTTTGAGATAATATTGATATCTTGTATCAATAATGGTATTTTTCCTGGTGTGTCTTCTTGAGCAGTATCTATAGTGATTTCCTATTCGTCGATTTGGGATGAGACAACAATTACATCTTCATCTTTTTGTATCTCATTTTTAGGATCTCTTCTGGTAATATCAATGATGGTATTATCAGGCCATTTTTCATCTACAATGTCCATATCCTTGTTGTATTTTGTGTTCAATGCTTCTTCATTAAAATCCTCATCAATTATAAGAATGTGTTTGGGGCTCTATTTAGCCTGATCATCTTTATTCTGTGACTTCTCGGTGAGAGCTATTTGAGGCTCAAGACTTGTATCCTTGTTAGGTATATCAAGTATCTTTCTCCATTCATCCTCACTATTCCTGTCTAGTTCAATTAGATGTCCTTGAAGCACTTCGTAGGATCTTAACTTTGGTGAGACCCTTTTGGAATGTTTCTTCATCATTTCTTCAATATCTTCCATCTTAGATTCAGGTGGCATGACATAAACTAGGGATCTTTCCCTTATGTGTTGTAATCCCAAACATATGAGTTACCAAATCTTTTTGGTTGATAAGAAGTTTCATTTTCTTTAGGCTTCCATGCTTTCTTTTTCTTCTTCTTGCATTCAAGAGATGTGTGCCCATGCATTTTTCAAGTAGGACAATATTTTTCCATGTAGGTCTACTTATTTGGTTGTTTCACCTTAGATTTACATTCATATGCTTTATGTCCTTTCTTGTTACATTTATAACAAATTCCTATGAATGAAGGTGTGGATTTAGGAATACCTTCCTTTTTTCTCCTGCATACATTTGATGTTTGGCCAGGCCTTCCACAGTGATTGCATGTCAGCTTATTTGGTCTAGGATTTGTGTAGACATTCTTTGGATACACTTGGTATGGTGATTCTCCATTTTTAGTATAGCCTAGTCTGGTGTTGTTGTTGACTCTTCTTTGTTCATCTAGAAAATCATCCATCCTTTTGGTGCTTTCTTCAACTCTCTTGATCATGTCATTGTGTTGTTTCTGAATTATTACTTCATGCTTCAATTTTTCATTTTCTTCTCATAGCTCACCAATATCTTCTATTCTTTCAATGAGTTCTATGTTCGTTCTATTTTCTTCCTGACTCATAAGAATAATATGATTGGTAATATCATGATGATGTTCTGTAAGTCTTTGTATTCTAGCTCTTTCTCTTGTAGTTTTTTAGTAATCTTCCTCCTATCATCAATAGCTAGTGTTCGTTCTTGTTCAACTTGTCTAGCATTGTTACAGACATCAATCATTCTTACCATCTATGTCTCTTGACTGATTTTTAGAGATTTCACTTGTCCATCCAGATAATGATTGATTTCATTCAGACTTGTGATGCTTTCTTTAGATGTGTCTGATGCTTTTCTAGTTGTAGATCCTGAAGACTCAATTAGATCAGGTATCTCCTCTTCATGATAGTCTATTTCACTGCAGCAAAATGCCATAATATTTCTTTCATCCAGCAATTGTCTCATCTTGATTCTAGCTTCTTTGTATTGTTCATAGAAGATCTGTATCTCTAGCTTCTGATTCTTAATACTATTGTCTAGCTTGTACTTCTCCATTGTATGGTATTTTCTCTGGAGTCTTAAACTTTTCCAAATAAGATATCTAGCTCTGATACCAATTGTTGGAAATAATGGGAAGTATGTACTGAGAGGGGAGGGGTGAATCAATGCCTCTAAAACTTTTTATCTCTTTATTATTTAACCTTTATGTAATAAATTGTATTACTAACCATCTGTTCTATCCTATCTTTGTGTAAGTTATATCAATTCATAAGCTGAACAAGCGTGTAAATATTCATAGAAGCATTCATGAAATGTAATGACACCTAACACAAGATATGGTAACACAAGAAACTCCTGCTAGAAGGTAAAAACTATGGTGGGGATGACACCCACAAAAAACTTCATTATCTGTAGATTGGAAGGGGCTGGTTAAGGCTTAAAATTTGATCACTTCTGATGATCCACCCTGTTAGGAGTATTATGTAGAGACTATTTAAGGTCTATTCTGTTAAGAGATTTAGCAAAAATGTTTAGTGTGCACTTGGTTAAGAGATTTACAATGGATTGTTAAATCCACCTTTCTTGAAAGGATTTCTTTTATTTGCTACACTTTTTAGAATGTAGAAAAAAATAATCATTGACCTGAGTGTATGTAATCTTCAATTGATGATTAAAGATCCATTAAAATCACATGTAAAAAGTATCACCTAATGTGATTGATTAATACCTCTGTTTCTCAGTAGCCTTTCTTGGTTCTTGATAACCAAATTCATATTTTGTTGTTCTTGCTTGAAAATCATAGTCTGATCCATATATGTTCTCCTTTGCTACTCTCATCCTCACATCCCTGTTAAAATGAATGATTACACATCTATTTATACAATAGATTGACCTAATTTAGTTTCACGTATTACAAAGATAACTCTATGATCGAAGGTTTACAACTTGACATTAATCCCCTAGTTTTCATGTTTTTAATCAGTTAGACTGGTTAAAATAATTACAATTATGTTTCTTGTCCCTCAAGAAATGGTTTGAAATCAAATAAAAACTCTAAATATAAAACATAAGTGTTTTATCTGACGTGGAAGTTAGATTCACATTTCTATGGATATAACTGACTTTCGGTGTCTGATGCTCGGGTTGTTCTGAAAGTCTTTCAGTGTTCCTTCTGTGAACTATCTTTCAGGTTCCCTTTCTCTGTCAGGTTCCTCTATCATTTTCCTCTATATCATTTTCAGTTTACACTGTCGGTGATCCTTCTCTGTCGGGTTTTTCTTGAACTTATCACTTTTGGTTTGAACTGTAACTTGCCTTTTGGTGTAGTGTTACTGATGGTTCAAAAAATATTTTCCCTTTGCATATACTAATGGAAAAATTAATGTCTTCAGTTTTTATTGCTATTTCTGGTTTAGCAATTGTGACAACTGGTGCTTTAGAGGATGTCACTTTTTTAGATGAGGAATTAACCCCTTTAATTGTGATTTGTGCTTGACTTTGAGTTACCACATTTGAATACGTTGATTTGTCTTTGGCAACTTAAATAGCGATCACATTGATAGATTCTCTTTTTATGTCCAACATATTGACCACATTATCATAATGAGGATAGGTGTAATTAACTTCATTTCCCTTTCCTTTAGAAGCTTCTCCTTTTTCATAATTAGGGAATAGTTTATTGTATGTCATGTGATCTTCATTAGAGGTACATCCTTCAACTTTGATCTTGCCTCCCTCAATGAGATCTTCTATAAAATGTTTGAGTTTAACAAAATAATTAGTCTTGTGTCCTTTATTTTTATGGAAGTCACAATAGGCATTATCATTCCACCACCTTGGTTTTACTTCTGGTTCCCATGGTTTTGAATTTGGTATTGTTAGGACTTTGTTATCCAAGAGAGTCTTCAAAAATATCTCAAGAGGTTCTCCCAATAGAGTAAATATTATTTGAGGTCTAGACGTCCATGGTTTACTCTTGTTGGTGTCATTGTTTGCTCTTGGTATTGTAGTTGTTACCTTAGCTTCTTTACTTTCTTGTAATTTTATTGTGAGATTAAACACAACTGGTTTAGTGTTTGTATTCGAGGCTTCCACCACTCCATTAAATAAATTATTGTTCATATTCCATCACTTAGGTTTGTTGTAGTTGTTAGATTTATTGTCACTTTGGAGTGTGATCTCTCCTTTCTTGACCATAACATATTCAACACGAGTAGAGATTTTGATCATTCTATCAAAACTAGGAGAATCTTGCATTTGTAGAGCATAGTTAATTTTGGGTACTAAGTTATTGATAAATATTTCCATCTTTATAGATTTGGGTATTCCTCTTGAGTACCTTGCAAATATTCTCCTCAACCATTACAAAAAGTGTGTGAAGGATTCACCCGTTCGTTGTTTCCTGTTGCAAAAATCCATCATAGTTATGTTGTGTTGTATGTTTTAGGAGTAATGTTGGACAAATCTTTGAATCAAATCCTTAAAAGATCACACACTCGGTGTGAGTTTGGAGAACCACTCCATAGCATTTCCACCTAGACTTCCTGGAAATAGCCTCATTAAGTAAGTTGGTTCATGCATGTATTCTATGATTAGGTTACAAAATTCTCTAACATGGTCATGTGGATATGTTTCTCCCATGTATTTGTTGTATTTGGGTCGTGCCATGTTAGGTGGAAATGGAACCATGTTTATACTCTTGTCAAAAGGAAATGGACATATGTGCTCCAAAGAGTATTTATTTGTTGGTTTGGTCTTCTCTTGCTTGATTATTTCAAGTTCCATTTGCATTTGGTATAATTGCTTTGAGAGTATTGAAATGGGTGTTTGTACTTCTTGTTCCTTGAATCTCTCAACATCATAGTCTTTAGGAAGTTTGACTCCAAGAGAAGCTAAGTGTAGGAAGTATTTTTCTTTGTCTTCTCTAATGATCTTTTCCAAGGTCTTTTAGAACTTCCTACTTTATTTGAGTTTGTTATACTCCTCTTCTAATATGTCTTCATCACTATCCAAATCAAACAAAGGACGTCCATTATTTCATTCTTCTTGACTTTCTCTATCATCTTGTTCATCATTATATTCGTCAAAGGTAGCACTCCATTCATGATTAGGTGCATCTATTTTGGGTGAGTCTTGATCAAATAGGCAATTTCGAGATGTCTCTCCTTGTTGAAACTTGAGTAATCTTGGAGGTATCTCTGAATCATCATCAAGGTAATGTTTACATCTTTTGTTAACCATGAAAGTTGGGTCTCAACTTTGTGAAAAGTATTCCAATTATGTAAAGAGGATTTCCAAATTGTCCAAATAGGTGTGTCCAAGTTGTAAAAAGGTATCTATGTTTGACTCCAGCATCAGAGGGTTAGAATGCCCTGATAGTGAGATGAGAATCAAGAGGATTTTTTGAGTGAAAAGACCACACGTTTTGGGACCAATTGTGAGAATCCAAAAATACATGCAAGGTAGACTTCCAAATAATTTGAAAAATAGTGACAGGTGGACCAGCAAGAGAAATAGGACTAGACTGAAGAGAAAAAATGGTATCCAAAACTACAAAGATTCTAAGTATGACACATGTGCAAGTACCTGTGTGTGTATTTTGTGGATCTACTAGCTACAACTCAACATTTCAATATGACATTGCATTAGTGAAATAACATGAAATATAAGAGTTAGAACACAAATCAATCACCAAAATTGACATATTGCTCCCTATCTAAGAAGACTATGAAATATGCTATAATTACCCTTAGATTATGCATAAGTCAGTGAAAAAATCATGCTTAGAATGGAAGATTTAACTAAAATGCAAGCTAAATTCTTAATCAAAGTTCATTTTAGAGCTCCAATTGAAAGATAATAACACTTTTGAATGTTTGAGCTAAAATGAATTAAGACATCTCTAAGAATATGAGAAGCATAAGATTGCAAAATGGAATTCTAAAATTAGGGGCCCATTGAGCTGAAAATTCATTCTATTTATAGAAGAATTTGAGGAATGAGAGGTTAGGATTGAATGGTGAAGAGCGTTGGAGATTGAATCTTTGGTGATCCATGTGAGGTGATCCAAGTGATTTAACTCTCATTGGCTAGGTAATTGACTTTACCTTTTGCAAGTGAGGAGTTGTAGTTAGAATTTTATTTAATTCATTTTAATTAATTACCTTAGCCATGTATTTATTTCTTTTGATTTAATTGACTAAGGCAATTAATGTAAATTAGTGATTAGATCACTTAGGAGATTAAATTTGATTTAGACAAATTATGCCAATTAATTGAAGAATTGTCTTGACATAATTAGGAATATGATCAAACTTAGGGAAAATAGGGTCTCTGGTTAGAGTAGACCAAATTAGGGTGGTTATATTTTCCCCTCTTTGAATTGATGTGCGAGCAGTGCATTGATTCAAATAATGATTGATGTTGACTTCAGAAAGTTTGAGAATTCCGCACTTGATTCAATGAAATATCTGATGAGATCAGTATCGCACTTGATTGAAATAAGCTTGATATTATTAACTTTGAACTTGATCAAACAAAGGTCAATAAAGAAAAGATCTTACATATATCAATTCTAAACTTGATAAAATGAGAATTGATAATACTGATGTCAAACTTGATTGAACGAAGGTCAGTACGAAGCTACCAGGAGCTTAGTAAAGATCTGAGAATAAGTAGACATATATCCAGCTTGTGAGAACCAAATCCTTCTATCCAATAGTCCTGACTTGATCAAAGGAAACCGTCATGCCCCTAGTCTTTTGATGATAAAGTCATTTTAATGCTTTTTGAGCAAGAATTTGATTGATTTTAAGTGTGATCATGCCCCCTCAAGAACAAAATTGAAGGAAAAATAATAAAATCCCTCTATAGAATGATATATCACTTGAACTGATCAATTGGATTGAGAATAAATCAATTAGAAGAAATGAAGAAGCGAAGGTGTGTTAAGAGAAAACACAATTTTACCATGTTAACTACATTAAAATGCGAGTTTTGAGTGATAAAATGATGTGCGACCAAGATTTTGATGAATAATGTGTAGTTTGATGATAGAGAACCCATAAAATTGATAGTGTAAAGCCCGCAAATCAATTTTAGAACATGTATAGAAATTCTTCATTTTTGTGAAGC
This sequence comes from Thuja plicata, assembly GCA_018584345.1. NCBI lineage: Eukaryota > Viridiplantae > Streptophyta > Pinopsida > Cupressales > Cupressaceae > Thuja > Thuja plicata. The sequence continues at coordinate 2,381,820 of MU227548.1, forward strand.
TGTTGTAAAATCTATAACATTGTGTTGAAAACATTGTTAGCACATTCAATTTCATTCCCGATAGATCGAAGAAGAACAAAATTGAATTTTGATAGTCCGGGGGGAGTTCTAGAGATGTTTAGATTGATGCACATGTGATTATGTACTTGGTTTTTTGATGAGTTAGAATAGATTCATGTGATGAAATATTTTTTATGACATGTAACTGATTGAATGTTTGAAGATGTTAAGTTGATCACCGAAATGCAAAAAGATAATGCAAGAAATTAAATCAGTTAATGGATTGTATTGTCATTGATGTCAACTTGATATAATCTAATCAGTTATAATCAAAGTGTCAAATACTTCAGAGAATCAGAAAGATAAAGATTATGATTTCAGTAATGCATAAAAGACAAGTATTCACAATGTGACTTCAAACCCCGACGGTCAGTGGAACCCGACGGACATAGATCACTGACAGACAAGTCATAGTGATGTCTAAGAAAGAACATTGATGAGCATAATCACAAGCATAACTGACGGCCATAAATATAGTGTAAACCGATGGAGAATCCCAAGGAGAACAAGAGTGTTGACTGAAGCTATCAAAGAGTTAAACACCAAAATTAACTTGAGTTCAGAAATGAAAAAATATCTAGCTGGCAGAGCCAAATATATACTTAACTAGTAGTTATCATTGTTTTCATCAACAAGATAAGCCAGAGATAAGTAAAAGATTTAAAGCTATTTTTTCCAATTAGCAAGAAGATCTCTGTGAGATAAAACATGAGTTTTTCTTTAAATCTAATTGGCTAAGATTGTGTATCATGCCAAGATCAAGAAAATCAAGAACCTAACAACGGTGATATCATGTCTATAAAGAGACAACTCAATTCATTACGAATTGTGTGGGTGAATGAATGAAAAGAGGATGTTTAAGAGAAACTGATGAAGATAAAATTCATACAGTCCTGATCAATCAAGCTGAAGAAAGAGCTAAATTTTTCTGTGGACACCGAGCAATAGAGCACAACATCACCAAGCAGAATCAAAGTGGAGAAAAGATATAAAAAGGGATATATTGATCAGATTAGTTTATGAGATTACAATAGATCTTAAAATCTACAAGTATAAGTTGTATATGTGAATAGATCATACTATTTCAATTTAACCATTGATTCAAAAAGTCTCTTAACCGAGCAGGATTTAAAGATCCTTTCTATATTGAGATACATCCCAAGGAGTATCAAAAAATTTGATTATGAAGATAGCATGAGATGCCAGATACCTATTGACAAGCCAAGTGAGTGCTTGATCAAGGAAGGTAGCATAAAGATGTCCGATATCAAGTGATAGACTAAACTTTTAAATCCTTTAACAAGGTCACACCTAACAGTGTGTTTGTAACCTTTAATAGGGTTTTCTCTTCACCGAGCTCAATTCAGAAGAGTAAAAATTTTGGGTTACCGGTCCCAAGTGGTTTTTCTCTTAATAATGTTTTCATGTGAAAAATCCACATGTTAATGTGTTTATGAGTCATTACTTTAGTGTTTTGCATTACACATAGCTTAACTGGATTGATCGGTATACTCTAGATAATTTACTATCTTTTGGTAAATTAATAGACTGCTATTTGGTAAACATACAGTAAGAGGTTTTACAAAGCATTCTGAGTAGTAGTAATTTTATAATAGTATTTGAAGGCATTCATCTTATAGGACTGAAGATAAATAGAGGTGTAATATTGTGGTACTAAGTTTTAAGGGTTGATTATTGGAATATTTTTGAGGCCACTAATTCACCCCCCTCAGTTATTACTAACAATTGGTATCAAAGCTTGTGTTCTTAGAAAGGGAGTTTAACAGCTCAAGGAAAAGATCACAAGATGAATAGACGAGATGTGCCCAAGTTGAATAAAGACAACTTTGCATCATGGATAAGCAGAATAAGAATCCACCTATCAGGTATTGGAAATGATATTGTTTAATACTTAGATACTAAATATGTGTTTCCTACATGACCTCACACTCTTGACCAATTAAGATTTAAGCATGAGCATAATTGCATGATGATAGAACTTGCATCATCACTCTTTGATGCTGAGTTTGAAGATGTCAAAACTTGCACCTATGCAAAGAAAATATGGGATAGGTTGAAGCTGGTACATGAAGGAGATGCTGATGTACTAAGAGCAAAGGCAGAAAGCCTAAGAGGGAGGTTTGATGACCTAAGGATGAAAGAAGGAGAAAATATCACTAAGAATAGCTACATAATCAAATAGGTAGTAAATTCTATCCAAGGAGTTGGAGGTGTACTTGAAGAAGAGAAAGTGGTAGGTAAAATCTTAAGAACCTTACTACCTGTATATGCTATTAGAGTTTCTGCTATTCAAGAAATGAGAGTAGTTGCAAACAATACAATTACTCTAGATAGTTTGATTGGTAGACTAATTTCATTTGAGATGAATAACTTTGACAATAGTGTCTTACCATCTGTATAATCTGCATTCAAATATTCTTTAAAGATAAGTAACTCAAGTCATAGACATGCTATTAGAAATAATAGTGACAGTGATAATGAGGATCAAGGCCTTGATGAAATTGAATCACTAATGGAAAGAAGATTGTAGAGAGGTAAAGGTAAATACAAAGGTAAGTTACCACTTGTGTGTTTCAATTGTAAAGAGTTTGGACACTTTGCTACAAGATGTCCAAACAAAAGAAAAGATGATATGTTAGAGTAATAGTACATTTATCTTTATAATTAAATCACTTCAGTTTAATTATTAAAGTTCACTATTATTATATTCACTTAAGCTTGTCATTTGTAGGTGCATAATAATTAATATGTTTATTAATTATTAATACACAAACCTAGCTTTTTCTAGCTTTAGGGTTTCTTACCTTATATGCCGCCTTTGTATCATTATTGTACACACTCTTTTGAATACAACTTTTTGCTCTGCCATTTTTGAGTACATAAGGGTTTCTTGTTTTTTGCTTCCTTGCTTCGTTCTTGTAATAGGTCTTCTTGCATGCAGCTACTCTTGGAATTTGGTACTATTTTTATCAGTTTCTACATGGTATCAGAGCCTTGCTGCTGTGACTTGTTTGAGTTTTGTTGAAGCAAGCTCTTCGCGGTATGAGGGTTTGAAGCTTTCAGATTTTTCTTAGTATTTTTTATTGGATCTGGGGTGTCTCTATTTTTTGGAGCACTTTGGACCAAAACTGACCTCACGGTTGCGTCTAGAAGGCCCAAAAACCCTAAAATCCATATAAAAATCAACCTATTTGGCCTTCAGAGCCTCTGGCAAATTTTTTTTACCCTCCTAGGGTCGTACGGGTACAAAAATAAAAAAAAATTTAAAAAAAAACATTTTTCATTTTTTTTGGGGCACGCCGCCGTTG
>MU227548.1:2407580-2453569 GCA_018584345.1 Thuja plicata
ATGATTATTCAAGGATGATGACTGTAATGTTTCTCAAAGAAAAATCTGATGCATTCCAGTTATTTAAATGGTACTTAGCTAAAGTTGAAAAGGAAACAGGAAAAAGTTTGAAATGCTTAAGATTTGACAGAGGTGGAGAGTTTATTTCAAATGAGTTTAACAGGTTTTGCAATGACCGAGGCATAAAGAGATAGATGCCTGCACCAAGGACTCCTCCACAAAATGGAATTGCTGAATGAAGGAACAGATCTATTATAGATTGTGCTAGAACACTAATGATGGAGAAAAATGTTGCACATAAGTATTGGAAAGAAGCTGTAAGTACTGCAGTCTATACACTAAATAGAGTTCAAGTCAAGAAAGGTACAAATGCTACACCTTATGAACTTTGGTATGGTTGTGCACCTAGTGTAAAGTATTTTAAAGTCTTTGGAAGCAAATGTTTTATATAGAAAGATAACAGAAATTGAAAACTAGATGCTAAAGGTGAAGAAGGTATATTCCTTGGTTATTCAACCAAAAGAAAAGCATACAAATGTCTGAATTCTAATACTAACAAAATTGTTGAAAGTGCAAATGTAAGAATTGATGAGTTTGCAAAAAGAAATGAAGCTAAAAGTACACAAGAACTTGAAAGCTACAGATCATTCATATATCTAGATGAGGAAGATTCTAATTCACTACCTGAGACTACTACTGAACAACAACATGACCTGCCGAGTCACAAAGTGGAGTTGACGAGTAACTGTAAGTGAATGCTGAGGTATTTGATGGAGATGCCGAGTCACAAAATCAACCAGAACTGAATATAGATGATGAACCTAAAGCAAGGAGTAAGCCTACCCTAGAAAAATATGTGAGAAGGAATCACAATTTTGATCAAATCATTGGGTCAAAGGATTCTGATGTTATGACAAGAAGTAAGTTGAAAAATAACACGTCTGTTATGTGAAATTGAGCCCAAAATAGTGAAAGATGCTTTAGAAAATGAAGATTGGATATAAGAAATGAATGAGGAAATTGAACAGATTGAGAAGAACAAAACTTGGATACTTGTACCTAGGCCAAAGGATAAAAATGTAATTGGCACAAAGTGGGTATTCAGGAACAAGCTGAATGAACATGGAAATGTGACAAGAAAAAAAGCTATACTAGTATGCAAGGGTTATGCATAGGAGGAAGGAATTGACTACGGTGAAACCTTCACCTCAGTTGCTAGATTGGAAGATGTCAGAACCTTACTTGCATATGCAGCCTACAAAGGATTCAAAGTTTATCAGATGGATGTGAAATCTACATTTCTCAATGGAATCTTGGAAGAAGAAGTATATATTGAGCAAGATGATGGCTTTGTAGACCCAAACAAAGGGGATATGGTTTGTATATTGTACAAAGAATTATATGGATTGAAGCAAGCACCAAGAGCATGGTATGAAATATTGCATAATTATCTAATCAAGATTGGATTTGCAAGATCCAATGACAACAACAACCTGTACTTGAAGATAGAGCAAAGCAAAGGTACATTATTAGTTGAAGTCTTTATAGATGACATCATATTTAGTGGACAAGATGTGATATGTCAAAAATTTGATGGAAACTAAGTTTGAGATGTCTATGTTTGGTGAAATAAATTTTTTTGTTGGCTTACAAATTTATCAAATGAAGAATGGTATCTATATCAGTCAATCTAAATATATCAAAGAGATACCAAAAAATTTCAGAATGGAAGAGTCCAAACCAGTGAGTACACCGATGGCTACTAGATAGAAGCTAACAAAAGATGATGACAAAAAAGAAGTGAACCAAACACTCTATAGGTCAATGATTGGAAAACTACAGTATGTTGTTCACAGTAGACCTGATATTGCACTAGCAGTTGGAATTGTAGCAAGATTTTCTGCTAATCCTAAGGAAACTCACATGATGGTAGTCAAAAGAATTCTGAGATATTTGAAAGGAACTGAGGACTATGGTCTATACTATAAAAAGAATGACAAGTTTGAACTCAGAGTTTATACTGATTCTGACTGGGCTGGAAATGTTGATGACAGGAAAAGCACTACTGGTGGAGCATTTCTTTGAGGAAAGAAATTGATCTCCTGGACAAGCAAGAAACATAATTTCATCTCACAATCTATAGCTGAAGCCGAGTATGTGGCAGCAATAGTTAACTATTCTAACATTGTGTGGTTGAAGATACTACTGAAAGGTATGAAGGAAGAAATCACTGATCCAGTTGTCATATGTTGTGATAATACAAGTGTTATTAATATTTCTAAAAATCTTGTGATGCACTCAAAGACAAAGCATATAGCAATCAAATATCATTACTTGAGAGAGCTAGTTCAGAGTAAAGAAGTGAGACTAGATTATGTGAACACTAAAGAACAATTAGCAGACATATTCAAAAAAGCACTACCCAAGGATGCTCATGAGTATCTACAAGGTAAATTGGGGGTGATTCCCCTAACTGAAGCTAATTAAGTTCTGTATGGTACTGTTGCATCAAACATTTCATTCAAAAAATCTGACACATTGATGCATAGTAAGTCACACTTTAGGATGCTGGCTAAAATTGTGAAGATGAACAAGGACAGAAAAGAAAAATCAGTCATACTGAAGATGACAGGATCAGCATGATACTGAAGATGCACATGATAAAGATATTGACATCTTTGGCATTGTTGTCAACGAGGGAGATATTACCTATAAAGAGGAAGAAGTGAAGGAAGAGATTGCCGAGAAAGAGAAATTACAAAGAGGGATAGATTACATAGAGGCACAAGTTACTATTAAAAACATTGAAGTGATTATCTGCTCAGAGAGAGTCTACAGATGATTATAGTGTGATTATAGACATAGAGGGAGAAATGTTTTATAGATAAGAATCAGAATGAAGCTAAAGACATTAATGAAGATTTGTTCATATCAAGGAACACAGGTGAATTTTTGGATTGGTTGGTAACTATGCGTGTTAATCATTGTTTTAATACTTTGTGTTGCCATCAATGCCAAAGAGGGAGATTGTTGGAAAGTGACATTGAAATCAATTGTTATTTTGTCATTGATGTCAAACCTTTACTAGTGAGACTATTGCTATCTGTTTGAGTACCATATCTATTATTGATGAAGAATATTTAACAAGAAGACCAAGTGAATGGTTGAGTTAAGGAAATTCAAAGGGTATTTGATCAGTTGGCACTCTGGCAAAGTAATTAGTTGTTTATCTTTCTACGATAGTCTTTTTGGCTGTTCTGTGCTGAGAAAAGTTGCTTGTGTCAAGCAAAGTTGCTCATGATGAGTAAAGTTGCTTGTGCCAAGTAAAGTTGCTTGTGATGAGAAAAAAGTTGCTCAATGCCGAGCACCATTGCAATTGTCGAGAGGAAACAGTGATGAAGGCCGACTTACATAAGTTTGATTGTTGATGAGATTTGAGATCTCTGGCCGACTTAGTTGATTTTATTGGGATATGAAATGGTAATTAAAGATTGATCCACGTAATTTAATGTATGGGTAACCGTAATTAATGCATGGTTTCAAGATTTAATTAGAGACTACTTTGGAGAAGTAAATGAAATGAAAAGATTGAATGATCCATTGGATCTGACCTAACCTAAGATCTATGATCTTGTTTAAGAAGAAAAATATTTATCTGACCTAGATAGAGAGGTATATGATAACCTCAAGAGGTTATTCATTGAGTGTGAAAGTGGATGGATGTGTATGCAAGAGGCTTGCATAGTTGATTTACTGTTTAGCATGATCTAGCAAAGAAGGCAAAAGACAGAAGCAGAGAGTTGCGTGTGTGATTGCTTGATGGATTTCCAAGAAGATCAGAAGGTTGAAATGACAATGCAGGCTATCCAGTAAGTTAACAATAGAGTTGTAATTGGATTTGAATTGCAAAGTAAGTTGTATGTACCAGATCATAAACTACTGAATAATTTCTTACCATTGTATCAGTTAAATCCTCTAACAAGGTTGACTTAACAATCATTTGTATAAATCCTCTAACAAGGTGACATTCAAATTGGAATGTTCTAAGTCCTCTAACAAGGCCACTCCTGACAGGGTGATTAAATCCTTTAACCAGGTCACACCTAGTATTGTAACCTTTAACAGGGTTGGCTCCTCACAAGGCAGCACTTCAGAAGAGTGAAAACTTGGTAGCATGTTACTGGTGGTTTTTCCCATATTGGGTTTCCACATTAAATACTTGTGTCAACTTGTGTGAATGCTAATGGTTTACTTTACTGTTATGTTACTACAAGCTAATTTCAATTGACAGTAAACTGCATAATTAAAGTTGTTATTTTATGCTACTGCTTCCAAGTAGATCTGAAGTACAAAAAGTTTTTATTTACTACATCTATACCTAAGGCTAACTGATTCACCCCTCCCCTCTTAGTTATTCTAAATTCATTCTTTTCTCCTATTCAATTCAATTAAATTTATCAATCTTTCTAAATCTATCACATAATCTCTTCTATAAAATGGGAACTAGGATTTTTCTCTTTATCCCTATCCTAAATAGGTTGATTCATTTATGCATTGATCATTTGTTTAGGGTTAATCAATTTGGATCTTCCCTTTAAGAAATTTGGGATTAAGAGGACAATCCTACCCTCCTCACACACATATTCATATACACATCTATTTCAAACATAATATTCTTAAATGTAATATTTCTTATGTTACAGAGGCACACCATCCTAGACAGGAACCTAAGACAACCAAGCAGATGCAGACTGAACATGCTAGCAAAGATACCCCTAGTGTAGAATGACTATTTCTAAGATGCAAATGCAGACAAATCCCAGGAAAGGATATGAAATTTGTAGGAATCAGAGTCAATTAATAGCACATGTGTGATCTTGAAGGATTGGTATCAACAATGCATTGATAGATGGATCATAGAGTACAAGTGACACCTATTTTCCAAGTTTTCACCACTCGGCAAAGATTTTTATTTTGGCTACCAAGATGCATGTTTGCTAGGTTTTCACCAAGGCACTTTTCTCTTTTTCAAATTTTTTTGTTCTTTTTTCTCTTTTTTTTGTTAGTATCGAGGCACATGTTTGCCAGGTTTTCACCAAGGATACCTTTTTAAGGACTTTTTCCACTATTTTTGAATTTCTTCAGGATCAATTTTCTGATTTTTTTCATATTTTCTGAGAACTTTTCACTGCACAGTCTCTGTCATCCAGATGTCAAGCGTAGAACCACTTCAAGTGTAGAGTATTAATGGGATCAGGAAGAACATCTCCCTCATATGTAGCTAACTAATAAGATCCATTCCCAAAGGTTTTAGTAATAACATAAGGCCCTAGCTAGTTGGGTTCAAAATTTCCTTTTTGTTCTCTATTCGGCTGGTTTTTAGTATTCTCTTTGAGAACAAGATCCCCCACTTGAAATTGTCATGGATTTACCTTCTTATTGTACCCTTTTGAAATTCATTTCTGGTACACTTTGAGATTATCAAATTCTTGTTTCCTGTTCTCATCAAGTAGTTCTAGTGCATGGACTCTATTAATGTGATATTGTTCATCTGTAACAAGACCTTGGAGAGGTACCCACAAAGATGGAATTTCTACTTTAATGGGTAGCACAGCTTCTACGCCATAGACTAGAGAAAATGGATTGGATCCTATTGGTGTTTGGATACTTGTTTTGTAGGCCCATAATGTCAGATTTAGGTTCAAATGCTTGTCTCTACCAGACTTACTCACAGTTCTATGTAAGATTTTTAGAATGTTCTTGTTTGAAGCCTTAGCTTATCCATTAACTTAAGGATAATAGATTGAAGAACAATGCTGAGTGATGTGAAACTATGTACAAAGGTCCTCAATGTCTTGGTTTTTGAATTGACCCCCATTGTCTATTACAATAGAAGAGGGTATCCCATACCTACAAATGATGTAGTTCAAGATGAACATAGCAACCTATTTGCCAGTGGCTTTGATTAGCGGCTTGGACTCAACCCACTTAGTGAAATACTCATTGGATGTAATGATATACTTGTGTCCACTTGAATAATTACAATAGAGTTGTCCAACAAGATCAAAGGCCCATTGCTAAAATGGCCAATGTGTTATAAAAGGTATGAGTTCTCTGGCTGGAGCTTGGATAAGTTTTCCATGTGTTTGACATTTGTGACATATTTTGGAAAATTGAACATCGTCTTTTTCCATTGTGGGCCAATAATAACCAACTCTTAATAGTTTCTTAGCTGATGAAAATTCATTCAAGTGTGATCCACATACACTTTCCTGAATCTCTCTTAATGCGTGGTCAAAATTTTTTTGTTCTAAACACCTAAGAAGCGTACCGTCAAGACCTCATCTATATAAGTTAGTAGTGATGAGGACATAACATGATGCTATCCTAATTAAAGATTATTTTTTATTTCTTAATAGGCCATTAGGTAAGGTTTGATCAGTAAGATAAATAATTATTTTGGCATATCAGGATTGATCTTGGGCATTTAAAGCATAAATCACTTGGGATTTAGGTGTATCAAAAGTTGGAAAGGATAATTATTCCACCAAGAAATCATAGCGGAATTGATGTTCTTCCAGTTGTAACATGGATGCTAGTGTAGCCATAGTATCTACAACTTTGTTTTCCATTCTTTGTATTTGTTGAAATTTGACGAAGACAAAGTAATTTTCAAATCTTCAACCAGTTGTTCGTAAGGCATTAGTTTCTCATCTTTTGTCTGATAATCTCCCTTTAATTGGTTTATAATGAGTTGAGAGTCACCATACACATGTAACTCTAAAATTTTCCATTCCATAGCAATTTTGAGTCCATTTACTAATGCTTCATATTCGGAGATGTTATTCGTACATGGAAACATTAATTTATACACCTTGGGTATTTTGTAGCCTTGAGGAGTGATAAATAGTACCCTTGCTCCAGATCCTTTTTGTGTGAAAGAACCATCAAAGTACATCTTCCATGAATATAAAGTTAAATTCATTATTGTTTCATCTAGAAATTTAATTATCATAGGTGCATCATCTTGCAATGGTGAATCAGCTAGTTGATCTTCTAGTACTTGTCCTTTAATAGCCCTTCTGTCCATGTACTCAATATCAAATTCACTTAGAATTAAGACCCATTTGGCTAGTGTTCATGTCAATGCTATTTTACTCAGGAGATATTTGAGAGGATCTATTTTTGCAATAAGTTTTACTGTATGCGAGAGCATGTAGTGTCTCAATTTCTAGGATGTAAAGACAACTGCTAAGAAAGCTTTTTCAATAATACTGTAATTGAGTTCATAAGACACCAAGGTCCTGCTAATATAATAGATCGCTATTTTATTTTTATTTTCATCTTCTTGTGCTAGAAATACTCCAAGTGATGTAGTCGAAGCTGAGCTATAGAGGAGTAGTGGTTTTCCATGAACAGGTGCCATAAGAATAGGAGGAGTATCCAAGTAATCTTTTAGTTCTTTGAAGTTGTTTTCACAATGCTCATCCCATTTGAAAGTAACACCTTTATGTAGAAGTTTTTTGAAAGGTTGCGCTCTATCTGCTAGTTATGACATAAATCTCTTGATGGATTGAAGTCTTCCTTGAAGCATCCTCATTTGACTAATATTGCAAGGAGGTGACATTTCTAGTATAGCTTTTACTATTTTAGGGTCCACCTCAATTACTTTGGCTGATATAATAAAACCTAAGAGTTTCCTGGATGGTACTACAAATGCACATTTCTTTGGATTAAGTCTGAGTTGAAATTGCTCCATGCAATCTAGTATCTTTCTCAAGTCTTCAATGTGAGTTTCTCTTATTTTTGACTTTTCTAGTGTATAATCCACATATTCTTCAATGTTTTTGTGTATCATATCATGGAAGATTTTTTTCATAGCTCTTTGGTATGTAGCACCAACATTCTTTAGTCCAAATGGCAGGATGTTCCAACAAAATTGATATATTGCTCCATATCTAAGAAGAGTATGAAATATGTTATAATTGCCCTCAGATTATGCATAAATCAATGACAACATCATGCTTATAATGGAAGATTTAACTAAAATGCAAGGTAAATTCTCAATCAAATTTCATTTTAGAGCTCCAATTGAAAGATGATAACAATTCTAAATGTTTGAGCTAAAATGCATTAAGAAATCTCAAAGAATATGAGCAACATAAGATTGAAAAATAGAATTCTAAAATTAGGGGCCCATTGAGCTCAAAATTCATTCTATTTATAGAAGAATTTAAGGAATGAGAAGTTAGGATTTAATGGTAAATAAAGGTGGAGATTGAATCTTTGGTGATCCATGTGAGGTGATCCAAGTGATTTAACTCTCATTGGCTAGGGAATTGACTTTCCCTTTTGCAAGTGAGGAGTTGTAATTAGGATTTTATTTAATTCCTTTTAATTAATTGCCTTAGCCATGCATTTTTTTCTTTTGATTTAATTTAATTGATTTGATTTAATTGACTAAGGCAATTAATATAAATTAATGATTAGATCACTTAGGAGATTAAATTTGATTTAGATGAATTATGCCAATTAATTGAAGAATTGTCTTGACATAATTAGGGGTATGATCACACTTAGGGAAAATAGGTTCTCTAGTCAGAGAAGACCAAATTAGGGTGGTTACAGTACCCACTATCCTGAATGCGACTCACCAGATGCGATCTTTGATTTGTTGAATGCGAGCTTATGCTTACTAAATGTGATCTGATGCTTCCTAAATGCAATCCTATTTACCATATGCAAGCTAGAAATGACCAAATGTGAGAATGTTCCCTAAATGCGGGATTGTGCAACCAAATGTGAGCCTCTGATGGGTTTTACAAGTTTTTTGTCACTTTGTCTTGAAGTACATGATTTTTTTTTACTCCAGAGTCTGTTTGAGGATTTCCAGAGTATTTTTGAACAACATGAATGCCAATGAGTGTGAAAATGTTGTTTGTTTGAGGAATTTATCTTTTCAATGCATTTTAGACACAACAAGCAAGTTTATTAGGTGACCAAACACATCCCTATTCCCTAGATTCTAGGCATAGAATGAAAATATTTGCTTGTAGACTTAGGTATACACTCACATGCTAATCAGAATGCGGCCATCATCAAGCACACAATGGATCTATTCATGATGTCATATTATCCAACTCCAAACACAAGTGAGGGCATGAAATGATGAGTATCTTGGGGAAATTATTATTTTCCTTACATAAAGATTATCACCTTTCGGAGATAAATTGGGTTGTTTTGGCTACAAATTGTTGATTATTTGTGGGCATATGTTCACAATCATCCCCCATAGAATTGCACAAGGAAAAATTAAGGTGTATAGCCCTATGAGTACTCAAATGTGTGTAGTCTCGCAAGAAAGATTCAAGAGGCTCCACTCCACACACATCTAAGCATGTCCAAGGAATGATGTCAAAATTCTAAGGATAAAACCAACTACGTCTTCTGAGGCTTTGGCCTTCAAGGAAGAATTTTGATTATAGTGAGATGGAAGGGCTAGCGTTCACCTGTCCTCACTTTTGTCATTCCTGAGAGATTTTTTCCTCAACCGGCATGCTCTCTAATGTTTTGAAAGGAAGAAAGAGGATTGGCGGCTTAGGAGTCTAGATTTTGATTCTTCATAAAGAAGAAGAGCATACTCTCCTATCCATGTCATTTTCTCCTATAAAGCACATCATACAAGTTTATTACCTCAGATTTTAGAACTCAAAACTTAATCCCCCATAGCAAGTTTCTGATTTTTCAAAATGGGAAAAGAGCATAATCCTCTAGTTGGACCAAGAATTGAATTTAAATCTGATATTTAAGTGCCTATTTTAAAGAACTTTGAAAAAACACTTTTGAGAAAATTAAAGGTTCATTTACTCCAAATTTTATTCAAATTCTAACTTGATTTTTTAGTTTCTAATTTTCCATGAAGGAAAAGAGCATAATCCTCTAGTCAAGTTAGTAACTAATAGAAAATGTGTTAAGTTTCTAAAAATTTGCAATAGAGTTAGGTTGATCACCTTAGGAAACCTAAAAAACCACTCATTAGTAATTTTTCTCCATCTTCTTGATAAAATAAGTCTCTGAAAACATCCTACAATAACTCATTAGGTTGTTTAACATCCAAAAACATTCAAAATTAGTTGATTAGTGATCAAAATTTCAAAACATGCAAAACAACTAACCAAATGCGATTGACTTTCCCAAATGTGATTCAATATTTACAAGATGTGATTAAGGATCCCAAATGTGAGACTTTGCAACTAAAGGCGATTCAGGAATTATAGGAAGCGAGCTTTTACTGGATGTGATTCAAGATCTGCCGGATGCAACACAGGAAATCCAAGATGTGAGCCTTCTTCCTGGATGCAAGATTTTGCTACAAAATGTGAGCCTTTGTCACTAAATGTGACTCTGCACACGGAAACAAAGAACAAAAATGAGTGAAAATGGCTCAAATATGATGAGAAATTTGGGGTTCGACCCCACGATGGGTGCCAGAAATATGTAAGTATTGTACCTACAAGTTGTAACACAACACTTCAATATGTCATTATATTAATGGTTAAAACTTGTAAGATTGAAAGAAAAGCATATGGAAACCACTAAAACTGACATATTTCTTCCTATCTAAGAAGAGTGTGAAAAATGCTATAATTGCCCTCAGATTGTGCATAAAACAATGACATATACAAGCTTAGAATGGAAGATTCAATGAGAAAATAAAACCAAATTGCAATGCAAAGTTCATTTTAATGCACCAAAGAAGATTATGAAATTATGAACTAAGAATGCATGTAGATTTTTAGAAATTAGAGTAGCATAAGATTATACTTGAAATTCTAAGAATTGGGGCCAATTGAGCTCAAATTTCAATCTTTTTATAGAATAATTTGAGAGATGAATGGTTGAGATTGATTTGTGAAGAGAGGTGGAGATTGAATCTTTGGTGATCCATGTGAGTGATCCATGAGAGTGAACTCTCATTGGATTATGGATTGACTTTCCATGTGCAATTACTGAGTTGTAATTAGAGGATTTATTTAATTCCTTTTAATTAATTACTTTAGCCAAGTATTTAATTGTTTTGATTTGATTTAAATAGGCCTAGGTAATTAATATCAATTAGTGATGAAATCACTTTGATTTTAGGAGATTAAATTGATTTTAATGAATTATGCCAATATTTAAATAGTTGTCTTGATATAATTAGGGGTATTATCAAACTTAGGGAAAATAGAGTCTCTGGTTAGAGTAGACCAAATTAGGGTGGTTACATGATGAGGAACTAAATTAAATGAAGTTTGTTACAAGATCTATGGACGGTAAAATTCAATGAGAAGATCTAAGGAAAACATCAAGCCGTTAAACAAAATTATGAAAGTTCCAAGAAAAATTACAATTTGTGAGGTGAAAGTGAAATGGTTTACCAAGTTGAGAAATACAAAGAAGGTGATTGAACAGTTGAGCGCAAGTGAAGGAAAATCTAGTCAAGGAGATTAAGAGGAAAAAGTATGTCTATATAAAGGATGAGAATTACATAAAGTGTAAGGTTGCTAGAGAATTAAACAGAAAAGGAAAGAAGATGAAGAACAACATTTACCAAGCAGAATAGAGAAAGATAGATTGGAGAATCTACAATATGAGAAAGAGATTAATAGAGCGTGTGATGTCAGTATAAAATTGAGCATAAAGGATATGATATAAGAAAAGGTAGTTGTTATATTTATAGATCAAAGTTTACTATTGCTTATTAATATTTGTAATAGAGAAATCTCTTAACGGAGTGGATTTAACCATCTTATTGTAAAACCTAGACTTAGGTGACATTCCAAAAGAGTGTTTAAAGACCTCTAAAAAGGCCATGTTGGCAAGTTGACTCCCAAGGAGATATGACTTATTTTGTGTTTTCATTATGGCAACAAAGTTATATGAAGTTTTGATAGCAAACTTTGAAGTGGAAATTGACTAAGTATAGAAGACAAGACAAAACAAAGATATACAGATGATCAGAGCACCAACACATGTGTGTACGACCGATTCAGACTAAGTGCCTTCAAACATAAGCTCTATGATATGTTTTTATTCTTAACCTATACATGCATGGTATGAAATGTTAGTATGGATAAGTTACAGAAAGATCATGTACACTAGCAGTTCAGAAAACAAAGTATGAAGCCGACTTCAATTTTTTGATTAGCGTGTAATATTTTGTTTTGTAAAGGCTAAGAACCTATTGTAATACATTTTTAATTGTGTATTAAACATTATTGTAAACATTCTTGAGCCAATTTTTTTGGAAGCGTTGTGAATGTTGTTCTTGGGCTGACTAAGGTCTTGTTTATAGTCGCGTCTATTCAGGCATGAACATATATATGACATGCAAAGTTGTATTAGTGTGTGTCAAAGAAATATGAAGAGAAGAGATATAGAAGAATAGTATAAGATGTCAGAATGAGATAAATCTCTTTAAGAGAATAAGAGCATCAATGCATAACCATAACTGATTAGACAAGTGTGTCACATACAACAGTTCACTTTTGGATATAGTATTATCAAGGAGGTTGTAGCCTTCATCCTATTGAGCAGTGAGCTTCTTGGACAGTGAGTCCTCACCCCTAATAGGGTTATTTGTAAAAGACTCCTAACAGGGTCAAACCCTTAACTAGGTCATTATACTTGCATTGTAAAGACTGCTCCTAACAGGGCAAAGGAACTTTAATAGGTTCATTATACTAGTGCAATATTTGTTGGTATTAATTCCCACCAGGGTTTTCCTCTGATCAAGGTTTCCCCATAATAATATCATGTGTTATGTGTTCTTGTATTAAGCTTCAATTGATATATATTTGTTTTATGTTTAAAGATGTTGAAATATAATAAATAGACAAAAACTGATTCACCCCCCCTCTCAGTGTTTCTAACAATTGGTATCAGAGCTCTGGTCCTCTAAAAGAAAGTTTAACCACTTGAGAAGATCATGGATTCATTAGAAGCAAAACATCTAAAAAATAATCTTGAAGCATCCCTTGAAGATCTTGACAGATCTGAAAAAGAAAATGGGGAACTTAAACTAAAATTTGATGGCTCTCAAATGCTTATCAAGAAATTAAGGAAAGATCTGAAAGATTGCTCTACCAATGATCTAGGAAAAATGGTCAAGAAGCTGAATGAAGAGAACATGTCTTTGAAAGATAAAATTGAAGATCTAAATGAACAACTTACAGATAGCCTAACAACCATTGAAGAAAAGACCAAAGAGATCAAACAATTAGATGATGAACTTATGCAAGTGAACTTGAAAATCTTGGAATTAGAAAACATTAAGAAAAGATAGAATCTAAACTAATAGAAGCAAAAGACAAGATTGATAAACTACACACAAGTTCTGATCTAATTCAATCACAACTGTATACACAAAAGTTAAAAGGTGATACCACTAGTATGGGTTATAGTATAGCTCAAATTGAAATCAATTCAATGCAAGAAAGAAAGAAAGCACAAGAAGTATCTACATAAGAAAATAAAGAGGAGAATCTTGAAGAGTTTAAAGCAAAATCACTGAAAAATGAAACCAAGCAAGTTAATAGAACTTGTTATGCTTGTAACAAACATGGACACTTGGAAAGAGATTGTAAAATGGTAAGACCTTTCAATGGATATTGTTATTAATGCAACAAATTTGGTCACAAGGCTATTCATTGCAGAACAAGTCAAAAGAATTAGTCACAATAGAAACAAAGGAATCAGACTCAATACAATCATAGAAATCAACCTCAAAGAAACCTACATAACATCACATGTCAGATATGTAATTACAATGGAAACACAGCTAAGAAATGCAACACGATGAAGAATAACATCAAACCTCCTATCATCTGTCACTCATGTGAAAAAGCTGGACACATCTCAAAGTTTTGCAAGTCAAGAACACAAAGACAAGAAAATCCTAAAAAGTCTTTTTTTGAAGAATCATGAGAAGCTAAGTTTGTGCAAGCTAAAGCTGATTCAGATAAAATATGGGTTGAAGTAAAGAAGGATAATGAAGAGAACAAGGTAATAGATGCATCCTCAGTGGATGCACCTTCTACTTCTGGATAGTTGACCCTCATGGTCTTAGGGGGAGCTATTCTAGCTCTAAACCCCTGCGTGGCTGGTATACTCACCTCTGAGTATGCGCCTATGGATTCATGTATGTAATCATGAAATAAGGTTGTATGCATGCACACATTGCCTTTAATTTGTTCAGAACAAAGTTTGAAATTTTCTCTGTAAACTACTTTACGCCGACGAGCATTAAATGCAATAATCTTTTATATAAATTGGTAAAATATCTTTAAACCTCAATTTGCATTTGAGATTGAGCATCAAAACACTACAGGTTAAGGAATTGGTTGGTTTTTGAATGGATTAAAGACTAAAATAGAACCCTAGCAGTCTCATAATTTTAGAATCACTGTGAATCCCTACTTAATCAAGTTGCAACTATGGAAACCCCTGTTGTATTTTACATTGCTAAAAGGAAGAGATTTGTCTTTAAGAAGCATCCATTCAAGTCTATATTAGATTATTTTGAAGGAGCATTCTTTAAGACTCCTCTAGGAGTCGTACATGTGGAAGACATTTGCACTTACATCTACTATAAGAAGGAAACTATTGGGGACAATAACATAGCAACTCTTATGGATTCATCGATGAAACCTGATTATTCATTCAAAGATGAATACACACATCTCACTAACAACCCTATTTTTGAGTATTCTAGCGCGCATGAGTTCTATGAGATAGAATGGGTTAAAATCCTACTGAGCAGGATACATGATGACCTTTATTGGATTGGTGAAGTTCCTATTTGCATAACCTCAGACCTAATTCATGAAATGATTGGACTTCCTAAGACTGGACCAGTTCTTCCCACTGGTAAGGATGTTAAAAAGTAGGTTGAACATGCATGCTTATCTAGAAGTGATAGGCCTGGGATGACTGTTGATCCTATTAAGGAGAATGACATCAAACTCCTTAATATGATACTTGGATACAAGTTTCAACAGGAAAGAAGAATGAATAGTGTGTCCGTAGCAACAATTCTGGCAGCAATAAGAATGGTGAGAGATAAAACTCAATACAATCTATGTGAAATATTGTGCGCACAACTAATTGAGAACATTAGAGCTATCAAGCATGATAAGAGTAAGATATTCAAATTTGGCTCTTTGATCATCTATCTCTACTTCCACATTGTTGGTAAAGTTTCCAATCTTTACCTAGATAGGAGTAAACCCACTATGTCACAAATTTCACTAAAAGCTACATCAGAGAGTAGTGTAAAAGACTCTATGGACATGGATATCAAAACATTCAGGATCAAGATGCAGAAGAGGTTCATGATACCTGAGAAGATAGTTGAGAAATACAATGACACCATATGCTTCATGGTGGAAAGTGACTATACTTGCATGGAGGTAGTTGAGCCTAGAACCAATTGGATTCATCCACTTGGCTATGAAGTTGAAGAACATGTGTTGGAAGGATATGCACAAGTTCTTTTGTCTATGCCAAAAGATCCAAATGAACCAAGATGGGGAACATACAGAGAAAAGGCAAATCAAGTCAATTCTATCTTATACAGTGTTGACAACAAAAGGAAGGCATCAAGGATTACTTCAAATATCTTAAAAACTCATGGGGTTACACAAGAAGACCTAGATAGAGCTAGGGAAGCTAAGATTGCTAAAGAACTTGAGAAAACTCCTAAAGAAGTTAAAATGGAAAATTATGATGATATGCCTAAGAAAAAGAAGAATAAATCTTATGAAGGTACATTTGCGCCATCAACCACCATTGATCTAGAATCCTCTCCACCTTCTGTACCCAGTAAGATAACCAGAAGGAAGAAGCAAGTTCCTACAAGTCATCCATCCTCAAGGACCACAAGGATCAAGGTAAAGAAAACTCAAGCCCCTCCTAAGGTAGGATTTAGACCTAGTCTAATAGTCCTAAAGAACAGAATTGTTAATGAAGGAAGACTAGAATCTACCAAGAATGTCTATGAAAAATACCAAGAGATAGACAAATCAGAAATTCATTCTATGATCATCTCTCACATGATTAAGTTCAAAAGGATAGTATTGGAACTTAAAACAGTCATACTAGACAAGGTATGGAATATACTTGATGTATTAAAGAGGCAAGCAATTGAAGAGGATATGAGGATAAGAGAAGAAACATTAGATAGTCTTCTCCCTATTTTCTCGCATGATGAGAAAGCTATACTATTGGATTTGGTAAAACTTCATCTTAGAACCAAAACTAGAACACTTCATATCATGAATACATAGTATGATCTGGTTGGTGAAGAGACTCAAAAATAATTTGAGCGATTATTTCTAGATAAACATATGTATCCATCAACGGTGCCTACAAAAAAGGTAACTCGAGTTCCTCCCAAATAGGTTACAGAACCAGTGATTCAAAATGCACCTATGACAGGTCCATAGGTTTCAACGCCCATAGTTTCAATATCTTCTAATACAGTCAAAGATTTAGAAGAAAATATAGTGAATGATGATATCAATATATCCATGACAACTTCTGACAATGATTTGGACAAAGTTGAAAAAGAATTTGTAAGCACTGAAGAGACAAAGGAGGTATGTACTAATGAGATATCTTTACAGCAAGATGAATTTCCCTCCAAAGATTCAACATATTTGAATAAAGAGGAAGACAATCAAACTAATGAAACAAAAACTATGGAGATCCCTGTGAAGAATGAATATGTAGATGGCAGTTAGAATATAATACACACTCCATCCATCAGACCATCATTGTTGTCAAGTTTGACCCCAGGTTCAGCAAATCTAGATGCATGGGAAGAAGAAGATTTGATTAAGATCAGCATGCTAGCTATGGAGAAAGAAAAAGAAAAAAAATTCATGAGAAATCCTCTCTTTCTGGAGACAGTGAACATCCTAAATGACTTAGTGCCTACAGAAAAGAAAATGGCTAAGATTCAGTCAGTTGATGATGTTGACAACATCTTGGAAAGCTTCAAATCACATTTCACAAGTTTAGTAGACTCTGCTACTAAAATTGTAGAAGATGAGTATAAAAGGGAAAGATTGAATGAACTGGTAAATAATTTCTCCTTAGATCTAAATTCATTAAATATTGGCCAGACAATATTGAAAGAGTTGGCATCAAAAGGCAGAAAGGTTATAAAAAATTGCATGGACAGAGGAAAACTCACCTCTGAGCATATCAAAAAGATAGAAGAGGCAGATATCTTGGTTGATAACATAAGACAATCCATTGAAAAATAATCCCAAGACATAAACATCTACAAAAATATCTATCAAGGTCAGATAGAAAAGATAGAAAAAGCTAAAATGGAGATAAGTAAGATAAGGATCAGGAAGACTCAACTGAGAAATTCACTTGCACCTTCCTTAGCAGTTTTGAATAAAAACATCAAATAGATAGATGCAACCATTGCTACCTATGATCAAGGACCAAACATGCATTTGACAAAGATGGAAAATCTAACATATGCCCTATGCACCCATCTACAAATAGTTGATGCACTAAAGGCATTCTGGTAGCAAGAGATCAAGAATCTGCAGATAGCTTATCCAAATGTATACTCAGAGTAAGTGCTCAAGGACTTACAATTTTGACACCTTTGTCATTAATGTCAAAGGGGGAGTAATGTATGGGGAGTAGTGTATATATATGCAAATAAATATGATATAATATATATGTTAAACTAAGATGATATATAGTTTTTTGGTGTTAGTCAATTTTGAGTAAATTGGCCACATTCCTTTGTTGCCATTAATGACAAAGGGGGAGATTGTTGGAAAGTTGACTCCCAGGGAGAATATGACTTATTTTGTGTTGTAATTATGGCAAAAAATTTATATGAAGTTTTGACAACAAACTTTGAAGTGGAAATTGACTAAGTATAGAAGACAAGACAAAACAAAGATATGCAGATGATCAGAGCACCAGCGCACGTGCGTACGACCGATTCAAACTAAGCGCCTTCAGACATAAGATCTATGATATTTTTTTATGCTTACCCTATACACACATGGTATGGAATGTCAGTATGGATAAGTTATAGAAAGATCAAGTACACTACCAGTTCAAAAAATAGAGTATGAAGCCGACTTCAGTTTTTTGATTAGCGTGTAATCTTTTATTTTGTAAACACTAAGCACCTATTGTAATAAGTTTTTAATTATGTATTAAACATTATTGTAAACATGATTGAGCCAATTTGTTTGGAAGTATTGTGAATGTTGTTTTTGGGCTGACTAAGGTCTTGTTTATAGTCACGTCTATTCAGGCATGAACATATATATATGACATGCAAAGTTGTATTAGTGTGTGTCAAAGAAATATGCAGAGCAGAGATATAGAAGAATAGTATAAGATGTAAGAATGAGATAAAGCTATTTAAGAGTATAAGAGCATCAGCGCATAACTAGAACTAATCAGACAAGTGTGTCACATACATCAGTTCACTTTTGGATATAGTATTATCAAGGAGGTTGTAGCCTTCATCCTATTGAGTAGTGAGCTTCTTGGATAGTGAGTCTTCACCCCTAATAGGGTTATTTGTAAAATAATCCTAACAGGGTCAGACCCTTAACCAGGTCATTGTAATTGCATTATAAAGAGTGCTCCTAATAGTGCAAAGGAACTTTAACAGGTTCATTATACTACTACAATATTTGTGGGTACTAATTCCCACTGGGGTTTTTGTCCGATCAAGGTTTTCCCGTAATCATATCTGTGTTATGTGTTCTTGTATTAAGCTTCAATTGATATATATTTGATTTATGTTTAAAGATGCTAAAATATAATAAATAGACAAACACTAATTCACCCCCCCCTTTCAATGTTTCTAACATGCCACTCCTAACAAGGTGAAGATCTTCACAGATATGAGGTAAATCCCCTAACAGGGTCACATTTAGCAAATGTATTTGTAATCTTTACCAAGATAATTTCTTAACCGAGCATACTTCAGAAGGGTACATTTTTATTATGGGTTATAATTATCATAGAGGTTTTTCCCAAATTGGATTTCCTCATTAAATCTTGTCAATGAGTTAAATCTCATGTTAACTGAGTTCATCTGATGTTGCTAAGTTTGAATGCTTGATTGTTGCTTATGTTATTGAGTTATTTGGTGAATTGGTTATTTACTGTATTCAATATGTACCGGTGAATCACTGAGTTTATTTTTAAGTGTTTAATTTTTTATTTGTCTTATTCACCCCCCTCTTAGTGGGACCAACAATTGGTACCAGAGCATTGTTACTCTGAAGTGATAAGTTTAAAGGACTTGAGTTAAGGTCTAAAGATGTATAAGAGGGAAGCACCAAAGTTGAATAGGGATCAATTATCTACATGGAAAAGTAGAATGAGGTTGCATGTGTCTAGAGTAGGAGACTATGCACTTTAGTATCTTGAGAATAAATATGTAGCACTGACAACTGCACCTTTGACAATCAATGAGCAAAGACAGAAACATGAACACAGACAAGTCATGATTGAGATTGCTTCTACACTTATCGACTAGGAATATGATGAGCTTGATGGTTGTACTATTGTGAAATAGATGTGGGATAAGGTTGTCTTGATCTATGGTGGAGATCAACATGTTCAGAATGCTAAAGTAGAAATATTGAGAGGAAAATTTGACTCTATGAGGATGAAGGAAGGAGAGAACATAATAGAGTATAGTACAAGACTTAAGGAGACTGTTAATTCTATCAGAGGAGATGATGGTATCATAAAAATAATGATGTTACAAGAAAAATGTTGAGAAATATTCTATTGAGTTATGCTATTTGTGTATCTTCTATACAAGAGCTAAGATCTATACCCCAGATGAATGTTTCACTAGATACTACTATTGGTAAGTTTACTACATTTGAGCTAAATTATTTTGGCAATAGTATGCCTACTACTTCTAAGATTGAATCTACATTTAAGTCTACTTTAAATATTGGAAAGGCTGGGGAAGCTACTGCTAGAGATGGACACTTGAGTAGTGCTAGTGAGAAATTTTATAGTTGCACTGAAGGACTTGAAGAGCTATTTACTAAATGTGATGAGAATGAAAGAGAATTTGAAGCTTTGTTGGATACAAGGCTACAAAAAGGCAAAGGCAAATACTGAGGTAAGTTACCCTTGAAATGTTTTAATTGTGATAAATTTGGTCACTTTGCATCTAACTATCTAGAGAAAGATAAGGAGGAAAAGAAAGATAACAGAGATAAGGACAAGAGAGAAAATAGATTCCAGAGATACAGAGACTAAAAAAACAAAGGTAAAAAATCTTTTTATATTGCTAATGAAGGACTAAGTGATGATGATTCTTTTGAGAGTAATGAAGTGAAAGAAGTTGTTTATGTTTCTATGAAAGATGATTCTGATGAAGAAGAACCCAGAGCCCTAATATCACAAGTAAGAATGAAACATGCATTATAGATAGTATTTTTTCACATCACATGATTGGTGAAACACTTAAGTTTATTTTCTTAGAAAAGTGTGATGGAGGTTATGTTAGATTTGGTAATGATGCTCCATATCCCGTGAAAGGAAAAGGATCTATAATTCTACTAAATAACACAATATGTGATGATTCTTATTGGGTTGAAGGATTAAAGTATAATCTGTTGAGTGTTGCACAGCTAAACAATACAGGTCACCAACTAGAATTTAAATATGGAGGGGAAAAAGTATTTGATGAGAAGGATATTAATCTGATTGCTACTGGAGAACAATCGAAATATAATTTATTTTGTCTTGATACTTCTATGAAGATTTTCCTATTTGCTAAAGTTGAATATGTTTGGTTATGGAACAAAAGGCTTTGTCATGTTAATTTTGACAACTTAATCAAAGTGAGTAAGAAGAGTAGAGTAAGAGGACTAATGAGACTTGAAAAATTAGAGAATGCTATATGCAGAGAATTTCATATTTGTAAGATGACTAAATCTAGTTTTGCAAGAAAGACTTATGTTACACAAGGAATTTTGGATTTAGTTCATACTGATTTATGTGGACCAATGAGAACTCAAATTTATTATAGAGCCAAATATTTTTTTTTATTTGTGGATGATTATTTCTAGAATGATGTCTATAATGTTTTTAAAAGAAAAATTTGATGCATTTCAAATTTTTAAGTGGTATAAGGCTTGAGTTGAAAAAGAAACTAGAAGACATTTGAAATGACTGAGATTAGACAGAGGAGGTGAGTTTACTTCTGATGAGTTTATATTGTTTTGTAAAGAGAATGGAATCAAGAGATAGTTGTCAGCACCGAGGACACCACAACATAATGGGATTGTTGAGAGAAGAAACAGATCTATTATTACTTTTTCTAGGACACCGATGATTGAAAAAGGAGTTTCAAAGAACTTCTAGAGGGAAGCTACGAGTACTGTTATTATACATTGAACTGAGTACAAATAAAGAAAGGTACCAATAAGACACCTTATGAAATCTTGTATGATCACAAACCTAATGTTAGTTACTTTCAAATTTTTGGGGTCAAATGCTATATTATGTAAGATTATAGAGAAGGAAAGTTTGATTCAAAAGGAGAAGAAGGGGTATTATTAAGATATTATACAAGCATTAAAGCTTACAATTGTTTGGACAAGGTTACAAACAAAATGGTGGAAAGTGCAAATGTAAGAATTGATGAATTTGCATAAAAGAATGATGAAGACAGTAAGAAGGAACCTGATGATTATGAGAATTTTGTATGTGTACTGTAGATGTCTAAAATCATCCTTATATTAATTTAATTAATATTTCCATAGAATTATAATTAATTAATTATATTTGTTATATTCTTCTATTTATTTAATTAAATTTATTTATTTAAATATGATTCACTTTCCTTAGTATTTAAATTTAATTTAAATACCATCCCCTTTAATGTATTAAATCTTATTTATATACATTTCCCTCATTAATCCCTTTTAAATAAATTTTAATTTATTTATTCCTCCACATGACTTAATTCTACTAAACCATAATTAATCTAAATATAATTTGGATTAAACTAATTTGAACCTAGATCCTACCCTACCTCACATCACTCTCACCAAATAGACCTACTTACTAATTAACTAAGGTTAATTAGGCTAATTTATTGATTCCTACACATGTTAGTCCTAATTATTTGCTCACACATGTGTGAGAAAATTTCCAAAATTTCACTTTTCCAAATAATCCTAATTTGGTGCCAACAAGGTTACTTACAACCATGATGACACTTTCTTACACTTTCTAAAAGTGTTTTATTGCACAAAAACCCTTACACCTCTTACAAAATCCTTCACATATGTACTTTAAGTACATCTTGACCCATCACATCAAAAGTTGCTCACACATGTGTGAGAAAAGTTGGCATCTTGCATGGCTTATGTGTCCCTCATGTGGAACTAATGTGGATGCCACATGAGCTCCACCTCATCCAAGCCCTCTCTCTCTTCCAAAAAAATTATAAATAGAGGCCATTGTCAAGAGAAAATCATCTATCATTTATGCATTGTTATCATGCTAGTTTAGATTTTGAATTTATAGCTTATTTTCATGTTTATGCTTTTAGTTCATTTAGAAATCAAATCTTAGGTAATTATGGAATGAATCTAGTTTCTTTGAATCTCATGCATATCATTTTAGTCTAGTTTTTGCATCTTCATCCTCCATATTTGATGAAGGCTTGAGACAAGTTCCTCATACTTGTTCTTGAGCTCTTCATTTAGTTGCATTTAGTTTCAATCTATAGCATGCATCTTTAATCTAGTGGGATTTAAATATTGTGTTGGGAGAGCACACCCACATAATTCTATAAGAGCAAATCAATAAGGCCTTGGGTGCCCTTGTTCATCTCATCGAAGGTTGTGATGGAATCGCTTGTTGTTTTTGTAGTATGCTTCTTAGACATGTTAGTTTATTTTAAATGATTTATATCTCTAAAGTTTGCATGTCTGAGTGTGCTCCCAATAGGTAGGATTTCAACACATACATTTTGGCACTCCCGGTGGGACACACGTCCCTAATTTTAAAAATTATAATGTATTTTCCATGTTTTTCAACATTTTGGAAAAAATTTACGCAGAGCTATCTCCGCACTATTTTTGTCGTTTGCATTTTCCTACCGCCATTTGCGTAGACCGCCGTCTGCATAGATCACCGTCTGTACCTGTCAACAGACATCTCCATGTATCAGATATCAAATATATGATTTAATTTAAACAATGTTTAGAAATAGTTTTTACTGATTTTTGGGATTTTAAGTCTCGGGTTTCTGACAGGGTCTTAATTTTTAGGAGTTAAATGCTACCAAAATCGATAAAAAGTTAAAAATGATTGTTTATTTAAATTTGTTTTTCTGCTAACTATCTGTTGTTCGTCGTCTGTGCAGGATATCGACCATTTTCATAGATTAGCATCTACACCATCAAACTGCCATCTGTGAATATTTGGTTCCCTGAAAGGTATCAGTTTCTGCCTTTCACAGGCTATCGTTTGCACTCTAAATTTACCATCTACGCAGATCGCTGACTATGACTATACTCTACTGTCTGTGCATTTCACTGAGATTTTTAAAATTTTAGTAGATTTTAGGGTTACTGATATCTTTCAAGGTTTTACAGCATTATTTTTTGAAAACCAGAATGTCAGAGACTACTAACTTTGTGTGTTTTTTAGGAGGATTGGAGAAGACAAACAAACAAAACTACTGATATTTGTTCTTACAGGTTTCCTTGAAGATTTCAACCAAATGATCGTGCTTCTTAGCATATGTTTTTACTAGGAACCTAGATTTAATTAGGAGGTTTATTTATCTGATGCAAAATAAACATTAGGGGATTATGCACTCTTCCTCTTTGGGAAGATCAAAAACATAGACATGTTTATTTTTTGTAGGGAAATAAATCTTTGTTTTTGGAAAGAACAAAGTGTTTTGCATGTTTGGAAGAAAACAACACTGGATAGGAGAGTATGTTCTTTTCCCCTTGAGGGAAAATAAAAAATCTATACCCCTTTTTGTCACCAATCCATCTTTTACAATTAATCCTTTAGATGGGCCTGTCGGTTGAGGAAAAAATCTCTCAAGAATGACCCATGTGAGAACGAGGTGTAAGCCACACCACTCCCACTCATGTTAAACCAATTTACTCTTTGGGGTTAAAGCCTCAGGAGTTGATTGGAATTTGAGCTTATGCTAGGCTCTCGTCTAACTTAAGTGCAGCCTCAAGGTCTTAGTCACGTTTACATGACCACTTTTGTCAAGATGCTCTATGGGGATATACACCTGAATCGTGCTTACGCAGACATAAAGGATACAATAAAATAGAGACCCTTACTAAGCACTCTAGGAATAGAAGCTACTTGATTCACCTTCGAAGGGTGATTTATTATAGTGCAAGGGGAGGGAAGAATCTCCCCCCGAGATCCCCATCATACATGTCCCAGGGTATTATTTTGCGAAAGAGATCTTCGTAGCATGACAACAATACCTAGAAAAAGGAAAAAAACATGGGTGCTCTTTCAGGAGTGACATTGCTATGTGAGATGAAGGACTACCAAGCCATGGGTCTATAATATTTCATTCAATGCCAATTCATTAGGTAGACTTGTGTTTGAAGTTCTTGCAAAATATTGACAAATCCAAAACATGAAATATCCAACAAACAAAATTTATCACACATGCTTGTATCACTCAAGGTTGCTTTGTCCCTTGTTTGATTTTTTTCAAGACCTATGCTAGTTATTTTCTGGTTTGAGTATGCTAAAATTGGTTCTTTCCATTGAACAAATCTGTCAAGAGTCAAACTGAAGTCCAAAATCTGTTCAAAATCTCAAGACACTGCCCTAACAATAGTCTTTCATCTCTATTCTAGAGTCAATGTCTACATAGATCACCATCTGCACATATCGTTGGTTGGGTCTAAGACTGTCGTCTCTGCTTGAAAATAGTGAGCTAAAAATTCTGCCAGAATATTCAAATTTTGGTTTTTTGTAGGACCCTAAAACCATTTGTCCTAAATCATTCATTCACTTAGTCAAAATAATTTTTTTTACCATATGACATGACTGGTTCCAAGAAACATAAGAAGGTTAAGCTTCCAACACCTCTAATTTATCAAGAAAAGAAAGAAACTACTTGCAAATCGAAAGAATATCAACACATTTCCACACCAATCAAACAGGAAATTGAGTATTGTGAGAAAATTGACAAAGACATGTACAACAACAAAATATGCAATTTCATGGCCAAATATCCTATCAACCATGCTTTTTTCACCCTTGAACAATACAATTAGAAAACCCTCTTGTTTCTAAAAATCAATTCTTCAATTCTTCCATCATCATCAAACATCATTCTTTTTCTTGGAGCATTAGATCAACCTCTTTGAATCAATTCAAATCAATCCATTTTTAGGTTGAAAGACCTTAATCAAAGTATTACAGAACTTCATCCTCAAACAAACACAACATTTCTTGTAGACCACCAGTCCGTCTCAAGTAATTTAAATCCCTTAGTGATGTCCCATTTTGCTTAAGATCACAAGTCCTTCTTCAAGTAGAACATATATCACTTAATCATTTTGTGTTTGTATCATCACAAGGTCTTGTCATGCTTAGGTTTTGTTCTAAAAGCCTTTAAATCAATCATCAAACAAATAAATCAATCTTTAATCAATCATCAATCCTTATAAAATCAATCTAATCCAATCAAATTAAATCAAATTAAGAATCAGATCTTTGCTCCATTCCATTTCATCTCTCAATCTTACATCTTCTTGTCTTCCATTCTTCTAAGTCCGCCATTGTATAGTAGTCACTTGATCCCAAGATAGAAACATGAGGCATGCAAAAATCAACACCGCTACCTATGAGGAGAATCCTGTTTCCCATCAATACTTTCAAGGAATTGAAGTAACAACTGAGGTAGTTCCTGAAGAAACTGAGTTAGTAGAACAAGAAGAAAGACCTACCCAAGTGAAAAACTTTCTTAGTGATCCATTTAACTTAGAAATGGTTGAAAAGACCGTTAATCAAAATAGCGGTGAAATCTTCTTGAATCTTATTCGAAATGGCATCACAGTGCCCACTGACTTTGATGAAACTCTCCTTACTCAAAACATCACCAAAGCTGCTGCTACCGCTACTGCAACCATGGCTTCTATTTCAAATGATACATCATCATGTGATACTAGTAAAGGAGCTGTTAGTGAACCTTCCATGTCAATACCTACATCAACACCTATATCAACAACTACATCAACAACCTAATTGACATAAGAACAAATTCAATAGATCCTAAGTGTCTTGCCAAAGATTACTGTGTACAATAGCACTCATACAATGACAAATACTACTCAAGGAGAAAGTACTAATGTTAACAACATAGGGCATATTTCCATGCCTTTGACTAGATCATCTATGTTTCAAACAATGGGTATGAAGACATCCACAACCAACACATCTAAAGCTTATCAATATATACCCCCTCCTACTGTTGGTATGACCTCCACAGGGTTTTTCAGCTGCATAATTTGGAGGAGATGGAGCTTATGTGCCACCATTTCCTCCACATAATGCTCAAGATTTAGCCCAATAATTTATGAACTCAAAAACCTTGTGCATGGTTTACAAAATGTGGGCAAAAAGGAGTTTTCTTTTGAAGATATTTGTCCCTATCCATTTGACAAGTCTATCACAATACAACCATTCCCCCCAAACTTTGAGATGCCTAAATTTGAGAAATACAAAGGTGAAACATGTCCTCTACAACATCTCAAGGAATTTTACATCGCATGTCAAGAAGTCACCTATAACAAAAATTACCTGAAGAGACTCTTTACTAGAAGTCTTGGAGGTGCAACTTTGGAATGGTTCATGACCCTTCCTTATGGATCAATCTCTACTTTCTCTAATCTTGTAGAGAA
Organism: Thuja plicata; assembly: GCA_018584345.1. Taxonomy (NCBI): domain Eukaryota; kingdom Viridiplantae; phylum Streptophyta; class Pinopsida; order Cupressales; family Cupressaceae; genus Thuja; species Thuja plicata. The sequence goes on from MU227548.1 coordinate 2,434,565, forward strand.
GTTTGTTGGACAATATTTGTATAACATTGAACATCAAGCCACACTCAATGATTTGTGCAATACTAAACAAAAGAATGGAGAAATTTTTTCTAGTTTCTTACAATGACGGAGACATATTGCAAATTACATGCCATGGAAAATACCTGATAGTCACTTAATTGACATATTTATAAAGAATTTGATCTTTGAGATTTCTTTCCAAATTAAAATGGCTTCACCTGACACCTTTGAATCCCTTGTCAAGAAGGGAAAATACATTGAAGATGGCCTTTTGCAAAGAGGTAGCATCCAACATTATACTCCTTCTAACAATGATAAATTGAAATTCTGGAGTAAAAACAAAGGAGTTGTCAATAATGGAGTGACTAATGCCAAGCATGTTCAAAATGTTCAAGCATCCAACAATAATAATAAAAACAATCACAATACCAATCATAATCAAAATCAGAATCAAAACAACAATCAAAATCAAAATAAAAATCAGAACAATCAGAATCAGTATCAAAATAAAAATTAGAACAACAATCAACAACAACCACATAACCAATCATATTTGTTTACTCACAAAAACAACAACAACAACAAAAAAAATAATAATGACAACAATCAGCAACAATGATAATTCACAGCATTGGCAGAATCCCTAGACGTGATCTTTAAACAACTTGTAGATCAAGGAATGATAATCTATCCAAATATTCAGCTTTTCGATGAGAACCAACCCAAACCTATGTGGTATAGAGATAATGAATATTGTGATTATCATCACATCAAAGGACATGATACCAAGAAATGCATAAAGCTCAGAAACTTTGTGCAAGATCTCATTGAGGATGGAAAAATTGAAGTTGAAGGTCACAATGCATCCTCATGTAATGTGAAACTTAAAGTCTACAATCAGCCCTTCCCACCACACAATCAAAACAATGCATCCAACACAATCCCATATGATTACTCTACCAATACTATTTCAGGTGATGATCAAACATGTGGGAGTCTAGAAGAAAATGATATCTTTGGGTTTGATGCTCTTTGTGGCCGCATTGAAGAATATGACACACATGTTAACACCTTAATCCTCAAAGTTTCTAATTGTAATGCTACCACACATAGACCGAGAGTCACTATCCAAGCTATTGATAAACCTTCTACATCTGCAAACCCACAAGCTACACTATCTACCGCTACTCGGCCTACCTCATTCTATGACCTATTGGATTAGTTAGGAAAGATACCTACACAGATATCCATTCTAGAGCTCCTAAAAACCTTGCCAATTCACAAATAAATCCTTGAAGATGCTCTAAATGAATCCCGTTTCCCTAAGAATATCAATGCCGCACAATTCCAAGCTATGGTCAAGAACTTATCTGCACAAGAACATCTTGTCTTCACCGATAAGGACTTTCATGGTCCTAACCTTCATCATAACAAGTCCCTCCATATCGAAGCCAAAATACAATCCACAAAAATAAAATGAGTCCTTATAGATGGTGCATCTGGCTTGAATTTGTGCACATTGAAGATGAATCATAACATCAATCTTTCTGAGGACCTCCTAGATGTAGACAAGAGAATCACAACAAAGGCTTATGATGATAGAGAATGAGAAAACAAGGGTTTGATCACACTACCCTCACAAGTGGGCCGACCTTGATTGAAACTATTTTCCATGTGCTGGATTTAGATCTACCATACAATATCTTGCTGGGATGACCCTAGATACACACTATCAAAGGTGTACCCTCTACTTATCATCAATGTCTCAAGTTCCCACATCATGGTAGAGAAATCATGATTCCTGGAGATCTTGAGCCCTTTCAATACTACAAGAGACTGGAAGGAAAACAATCTAACTACTATCCATTGAATGAGTTTGGCCGACACTTCAATCAAGAAACCCCTATTTCAAACACTTCCTCAATTCCATAAAAGACATCAAAAACACTAGCTGATTAATCCAAAGGAAAGGAAAAGGTTATTGAAGACAAAGCCTTTGGATTTGAAGCAAAGGCCACCTTTACAGATCAAGGCATGGGAGAATATAAATTTGAATGTGCTATATGCATTGGGAAACTCCCTTTGTCTCCAAATTCCTATGGAAGACCATCACCATTACCCCCCTCCAAAGACAAAGAGCTCGTGCATTGAAAAACAACCAATTTTGAGCATTAATGGTCCTTATCAGATGAACACATGGAATACAATGTCCTTGATTGGATCTACATCAATGAAGAGGAAAAACCTATGGCCTTCCCCACAGGAAAGTATATCAAGGTTACTCCCATTGTTGAAAGCATGGGATATTGTGGTACTAGTCTTGGAGCTAATGAAACTGGTAAGAAGAAAATTATAATAGCCAATGGCTATCCTCGAGGACATGGATTGGGTTCCATAGAAACTAAGACTAACTTTGCTAAGGATTATTGTTTAGTTGCCTTGGATTCAGAAACTAAAGAAGAGTTCTTCAAAATTACTTTCCACTATGTTGAAGATAACCTTGACAACCTTAACCATGTCTTCACTATCACCCAAGCTGACCTTTTATCCCCTCATCTTCCCCTCACAAACCCTGAACTAATTGACTAGGATCAACAAGATTCACCACTAGCTTTGGACGTTTGCGATTCAGATGAGGCAGTTTTAGCCCTCTTTGGACTTAAGAATCTCTGAGAATACGAACATAAGATCCACTACTGTGAGAAATCCTACTTCGGTAGCTAGGTCAATTCTCTTAGTCACAAACATGATAATACAAATAAAAATACAAAAAACATCACCTGGTGAAAACCTTTTGCAGGAACCTTTGGATGAAGAAAAAGATAAAATAAATGACGCATCCTCTAGTGAAAACCTTTCTGAGGTGCTAGAGGAGGGAGAAGCTAACATGTCATTCATATCATCAGAACTAGAAGTTTCCTCTATGATTATCAAAGATACTATCCCGATCAATCTAGGCACAAATGAAGATCCACACATCACTTACATTGATGTTTCTCTCAGTGATCAAGAAAAGAAAGACATGACAAAATTACTTCATAAAAATAAAATCAACTTTTCCTAGAGTTACAAGGACATTCCCAGGCTTGATACAGATCTTTTCATGCACCATCTTTCTATGGATCCCGGTGTGAAACCTGTTAAACAAAAACTCCGCAAGATGCATCCGCAAGCCGCACTAGTAGTAAAAGTAGAGCTTCATAAAATGTTGGATGTTGAAGTAATAAAACATATAGACTATCCTGAATGGGTCTCCAATATTGTACAAGTAGGCAAGCCTGTTGGGGGCATTCCCATCTACACTGAATTCAGAGACCTAAACCTTGCATGTCATAAGGATGATTTTCCACTCCCAAATATTGACATTATAGTGGATTTGACTATTGGACATGAGATGTTGTCCCTCATGGATGGATTCTTCAGTTATAATCAGATCAAGATAGGACCAAAAGAATACCACAAAACTGCATTCACGACACCTTGGGGTACCTTCTATTATCAGGTGATGCCCTTTGGTCTTAAGAATGTCGATGCCACATATCAGAGAGAAATGACACCTATCTTCGATGGTCTCCTACATGTCATCATGGAAGACTATGTAGATGATCTTTTGGGGAAATCCAATACATGAGAGTAACACATTCCTATCCTCACTACCATTTTTGAGCGGTTGGAGAAGTATAAGCTACGGCTAAATCCCAAGAAGTGTGCCTTTAGAGTGCAATTTGGTAAGATGTTGGGATACATTGTGTCACGGCGTGGAATCAAAGTGGATCCAAAGAAAGTAAAATCCATCCTCGAGATGCCACCTCCAAAAACATTGAAATAGTTGTGCAACTTACAAGGAAAACTGTAGTCCATCAAGAGATTCATGTCATGGCTAGACGATAAGGTGCATCTGTTCTCTCATCTCCTATGCAAGAATAGCAAATTGCAATGGGATTGCTTATGTCAAAATGCATTTGAAAAGCTAAAAGGATATCTAGCTAATCTACCTATGTTGGTACCACCTATTGCTAGTCGTCCTTTGATTTTGTATATATCCACTATAGAGGTGGTGTTGGGAGCCCTTCTGGCATAATTAGATGATACTGAAAAAGAGAAAGAAATTTATTATCTTAGCAAGACCCTTATTGGTTATGAATTGAATTATTCCCTAATTGAGATAGCATGTTTGACTATTGTTTTCTGTACACAGAAACTATGACATTATATTCTCAATCATAAGATTCACCTTGTTGCCAAAATTGATCCACTCAAATATCTCCTAGCACGTGCTGCTCTTACTAATCGTACATTGAAATGGGTTATGATCCTTAGTGAATTTGACATTGTTTATGTGGACCATAAAGCTATCAAAGGAAAATTTATTGTAGATCAGCTAGCTGAAGTACCTGTTGATGGTAAACATCCACTCATAATAGATTTTCCAGATGAGTTAGTCCTCAATCTTGCCCTGAGTACCCCATGGAAACTTTATTTTGATGGATCCTTCACTCAGAAAGGATCGAGGGAAGGAATCTATTTTTTTAACCAAAAGGGGATCTCATCCTTAAATATTATAAATTACAATTTCCTTGCACAAATAATATTGCAGAATATGAAGCCCTTGTACTTGGACTCTGTCAGGCCATACAATGGAAGATTCTCAATTTACTGGTACTAGGAAATTCATAATTGGTTATCAAATAGGTTATGGATGAATATCAAACAAAGGATGATAAGTTTCTTCCCTATCACCATCCAGTCAAAGATCTCAAACCGCATTTCACTAAATTGGTCTTCCAACAAATCCCTAACATAAACAACAAAGCTGATGATGCCATAGATACTATTGGGTCCTTGATCACCATGTGAGAACACGGTACATAGTGTGTGTTTCTCATTAAGAATCTTATAGTCCCTGCCAATGAGAAATTGAATTCTAAAATGGTGTGTGAAATTGCTGATCCTAACTCCCCATGGTACCAAGAAGTACACTCCTAACTTCATGATGGACATACCCCACTTGCCTTAACCCCCAATCAATGTAAAACCTTCATCCACCACACTTCTCGATACACAATCTTTGGAGATACCCTTGTTTGAAAGTAATTTGAGGGAACTCTTTTAAGGTGTCTGAATTTTGATGAAGCACAAACATCCTTGGAGGAGGTACATCAAGGAATCTGTGGGGCTCACTCTAGTGGACTCAATTTGGCCAAGAACTTGTTATGCACTGGATATTAATAGCCTACTATGGAACAAGATGCTTACAACTATGTGAAGAAATGTGTGCCTTGTCAGTAGCATGATGATTTGATACAGGCCCAATCCCAATCCCTTCAGCCCACCATAACCCCTTGGCCTTTTTCATGTTGGGGTCTCGACCTCGTTGGACAAATTTTCCCTAATTCTTTCAATGGCCATAAATACATCCTTGCCACTACTGAGTACTTTACCAAGTGGATCGAAGCTGTTTCTCTCACCTACACCACTGGAAAATAGATTTTAAAGTTCATTTTGAACTATCTTATCTGTCGCTATGACATTCCTTAGGACATTGTTACTGATAATGTAGGACCTTTAAAAAACAAGGATGTCACAAAGCTATGTAGGTAATTTAGCATTACCCACCATACCTCTTCCAAATACTTTCCACAAGGCAACGAAAAATAGAGGCTACAAATAAAACCATCCTTAAAATCCTCAAGAAAATAGTCGATGAAGCTGGCCATGATTGACACCTTCACCTCAATCCTACCCTTTGGGCCTATTGCACCTCCATCTAAACCCCCAATGGAGCCACCCCCTTTTCCCTTTTTTATGGCACTGAGGCTATTATACCCATCAAAATTGAGCTCCCTTCCATCATAATTTCTCTTAAGAATCTGTTGTCTAAAGAAGAATAGAGAGGGTCCCACTTGCAAGAGCTAGAAATCCTTGATGAGAGATGCCTCAGTTCCCTAAACCACCTCCGCATGTATCAAAATCGCCTCCACCTCCAGTTCAACAAAAGGATTAAACCTCGTTAGTTTGAGGTTGGTGATCTTGTCCTGCAACATAATATGAAGAACCTCCGGAACTGTGAAAAGAAAGGAAAGTTTGAACCTAATTGGTTGGGGCCCTTCATCATCACAACAAAGTATGGGTCCGATGCTTATCAGATTGCTTCACCAGAGGGAGATCTGATCCCTGATCCTTTAAATATTGTACATCTCAAGTGCTTCTATGCTTGATCCTTCAGCACTCCATTCTACAATCGAAAACTATCAAAATCCAAAAAAATCAGAAAAGCAAAAAATCCAAAAACATCAAAAAACAAAAAAAATAAAAATTCAAAAAGCATACAAAATATAAAAACTTGAAAAAAGTATCCAAAAAGCAAAATAGAAAGAGAAATAAATCTGTCCATCTGTGAAAACCACTTCGATGGTGCAATGGATAAGTACCATGGTGAAAACCTGTTTCAGGTGCCATGTGTAGTCAGATCCACCATCTATTTCTACCATTCTTCCATACAGCCTCCATCACCTTCCATAACAAATTCACTACCCATATCTGTGTAGGTAGTTCCCTGATCATTTTTCATTTTCGCAATAAAATCACATTCCCGCATGACTTAGCTTACCATATCAACACTGATCTTTATTCTAGACACAGTGATCACAAATGTTTCCAACAAATCAGTAGACAAATTGACTTTCCTAGTTTTGTTCTATTCACAAGAAATTTCCAGCGAATTCCTATTTCACTCAATCAATCTTTTGCCCATCAGGATACATCTTTCCAATGTCGGCTATTCTATTAATTCTCACATCAAAACTGTTCATAGAAAGAACTTTTGGACTGAATGACCACTTGGCCAGGATGCCTTTTTGTTGATTTTATCTTGTATTTCAATGTGGCCTTCTCATGACAGCCTCAATCTTCTATATCTTGATTCGTTATGATGAGTACATAGTGGAATATGTGTCATTTGTGGTATGATCTACTTGTCATAGATTTTTAGTGCATTTATATTTTGATATTTAGTTATGACTATGTGTGCCTTACTGGGGGAAGGATTCACGCATCTCAAATCCCTAATAAGATCTAGATATATTGCTTCTCCTCATAGCAACATTTCAGAGGTCTCATCATACCTGATATCTTGCATTCTTATTCGTAACAACCTATTTGTCTGAGAGTCTAGTCCATGCAAAGGAACCATGTCACTTGTGTTTTCTAGCACATGGTGCATAACTCCTTTTGTAAAATCAAAGTAGGGTGTACTCTTTAACATTAACACAATATAAATCCCACTATCATCGTGTAGTTAGGATTGCATTTTAGCTAGGTCATATTGCACTTTGCATTTTTCTCTTGGCAAAGTTTTTGTTTATTCCCCCTATCCAGCTACCTAGATGATTCTATTAGACCTATTTGATACACACAAAAATAGTGTCCTCATATGTCCCATCTTGCATTCATTCATTAGGTTACTTTTACTATTCATTAAGTTCATTAATTAATCATTATTCATTATAGTTGCATTGTTACTTCATTCATTACTCATTAATCATTATAGTTAAATATAGTTCCATTTCATTAATTATCCATTACATTCATTATTATAGTCACATTGTTAATCCATTAAAATCATTCATTTTAGTTCTAGGTCCATTCATTACACATTTACACATTATTTATTTATTTACTATCACATTGCATCATTACATGTAATATACATCCATCTATAAGAATTTACACATATAAAATACAACATATATGCATCCCATCCCTATATCACAAATAGGTTAGTATAATCACATAAATTCATCTCATCCTACATGTCAGCTATAAACATCATCTAGAATCATATAAACATCATATAGCATCATATAACAAAATTCCAATAGATCACCACAAAAAGTCCATGTATATATATAATAATGTTTGCCATGCATCAAGTGTCTCATAAATCATACAAAAATGTGTATCAAAAATGACCTAAGCTGAATCATGGTGGTGGCTGTGATGGCCCTACACCCCTGCTTAGATGTGGTGGTAACTCCACCAATCCCTATGAATCCTACCCTGTAGTCTCAGTAGCTTCCCTCTCTAAGTATGTAGGCTACCGAAGTCCCTTTGGAACCATGCCATGATAGAGTCCCATATAATATGTGACCTCTCATCCTCTCCACCCAGCATCCCTCTATGTTAAAAAATCATCTTCTAGCACCTGTCCTAGCCCTCTAGCCCTACCTGCCTGCCGAGCTATATCTCGCTCGGATCTATAATCTTCTGCCCACCTCCATTCTAGGTATCACTCTACTGTCAGAGCTACTATCTGAGCCAACATCTCTGCTAGATCCTCTCCTGCCCCCTCCTCCTATCCTCCCATCCAAAACTCACCACTATCCACTTGGGCTTGTAATAGGTCTAGAGCCCTCTAAGCACTATCACTGTGGGTTATCTTTGATGCTAGCTCCCCCTGTACTCTAGTCTACTTTGTCTGTAGACTGAAAATTATATCCTGGGAAGTGGCCAATAATCCCTATTACCATAGGATCTCTGCCTGTGCACTAACCTCAGTCGCTTGAGATGTCACCAGTAACCCCTGTACTCTCCCAAGCTCAGTCCGTAGACTATCCCACTCTGCCACTACTATATCATGTACATCCGGGGCTGTGTCTGGTTGGTGGTCCCTATCTTAGTGGCCCCTATCCCTATACTTGTGGCCCCTGAGGCTCCTGATCTTGTTCCTGTCCTTGTATGCCTGGGACCACTGGCGGCTTCCTCCCTGCAGGTATCTCTACCTGTCCTCATTTCCTCTGAGCAGCTACCCTAAGCCAGACTCTCCTCACTCTAGCCCCTCCTCCATCTCCTCCCTCCTCATCATCATCATCCCTATCTTATCCTCCTCCATCCCCTCCCTCTCCTGGCTTCTCATCAGCCTGTACCACACCTGGAACTATTAGTCTAATAGGCCCGTGCACCGCCCACCATTGTGCATATGCTGGGACAACTCCAGCATCCTATAATGACTCTCATGCCCTAATCCATGGAACCTCTATCATGCCCATCCATGACCCCTGATCTATCCGTAGGTCCACTCCCATCCCCGAAATGCTGCCTACCTCACAAGTAACCAAGGGATGTGGGAATCCATCTGGCACAACCTCCTGAATCTGGCCCATCTGTCTCCGTACTCTCGACGACATATACCTAGAAATCATATAAGATTTCCATTATATCAGCCAACAATCAGTCTATACAAATCTAAGATAATAGGATTCATAATACTCATTCTCTGCATATCCATCCTGTTGTGGGACTTGGTGTCCCCATGCCTCGCACCCTATATATGGTGCCCATTGAATGTCACCCATCTCATCTAAAGTCTGCCACTAGCATCCAACCGAGTATGTAGATTTGAAGCTAATGGGTGGCCTATACCTGCATGCAAACGTCTCATAAGCCTTTCGAGTCTCACATGTATGGATCGGTCATATAATAGAAATATAAATTTCATAGAAAATTGGCTGGATGGAAAGGGATGCTTCTCAGTCAAGCTGGAAAAATTCAGATTCTCAGAGCTACTCTTCAAGGACTCCCCCTTTAGGCTCTAAGCATATTTAAAATTCCTGCGAAGTATAGTGAAGCTATTTAAAAAATTCAAAAAAAGTTCTTATGGACAGGGATGGAGAAGAAGAAAAGGATAGCTTTAATTGCCTGGGACAAAGTTTGCTGTCCGATCAAGAAAGGTGGCCTTGGATTAAGAAGAATAAATAATCTGAATGAGAATCTCCTAACCAAACTCATCTGGAGATACTACAATTCTATAGGCGAATGGACTTTGATATGGGATAAAAAGTACAATAAGGAAAGACCTAATTTTGAGGTTTTCTTAAATGAGGACAATGAAGGGATTGGCTCCTTTATTTGGAAAATTTTTATGAAAAATAAGTACAGAATCAAAAATGGTATCAAGTGGAAAGTGGGAAATAGTAAAAAGGTACTCTTCTGGGAGGATAAGTGGCTTCTTCACTCTCCCCTTAAAGATAGCCTGGAATGGTGTATCTATGAGAATTAGTGTAAAGCAATTTTAGGCAGGAAAGTTGAAGATTATTGGGAGAAAGATCACTAGAAGGATTTAACAACTATTGATAAGAGATTGGGGTATCTTAATACTATTCTCAATTCGATAAATCTTATTGAGGAAGAGGACACTATTGTTTGGAAACACAGTCTGGATGGGAAACTAACTATCTCTTCTCTGTATCAGATGGAGTATGATGAAATTATTGAGCCTTTCTGGGCTAAAGTGTGGGATAAAAAACTTATCCCTAAAATCAATGTTTTTTTTTGGATTATGATGTAGAATAAAATTTTAACCATTGATAATCTTAGGAAAAGAGGCATGGCTATTGTTAATAGATGTTATCTATGCAAGCAAGAGGAAGAGAGTGTTGAGCATATCTTCATCCACTGCTCCTTTGTCAGAAAAATTTGGGGTCTCTTTTTTTAGATCTTTAATATTGAGTGGGTTTTCCCTAACAATTTAGAGAGTCTTTTCAAATCTTGGATATATCCCTCTAAGCATAAAACTATCATTCAGATTTGGAAGTTTGTCCTTCCACATGTCTTCTGGGGGGTTTGGAGGGAAATAAATGATAGATTTTTTAGGGACAAAAGTACTAAGGAGAAGGAAGTCTTCTATAAGATTAAAAGAGGTATAAGAGAGAATGTAATGTTTCAGGAAGAAGTTGCAGAATCCAAACAAGAGAATGATTTATCTTTTCTTAAAAATTGGAATGTTTGTGGCAAACCTAACAATAAGATTAATAAAGGCAAAAGAGAGGATGCTAGGTGGGACTGTCCCCCTAAGGATTGGCAGAAATTTAATTTTTATGGGGCCTCTAAGGGCAACCTAGGGGTAGCTGGTTGTGGTATTGTCATCAGAAATGAAAATGGTGTGTGTATTGGCATGAAAGCTATTCCTATTGGTCATCAAACTAATCATATTACTGAAGCCTGTGCGGCTCTCCAAGGCATTATTTTTGCTAAAGAGAAAGGCTATACTAAAGTTTGGATTGAAGGGGACTCTCTCAATATTATCAACTGCTTAAATAATGATATTCCCGCATCATGGACTATATACAACATAATTCAAAAAGCCAGGGAGATAATTAAATCTTTTGAGTTATGTATTATAACTCATAATTATCATGAAGCTAATGGTGTTACTGACTGGGCGGCAAATAATGCTTGCAAAAGTGATGAGTTGGATCAGTGGAATGATGGATATGACATGCCAATTGAAGTGAAATTAATGCTCGAGGACGAGCGTCTAAGGAGTCGTCAGAAAATCATCATTAATGGTAAGTTATTTTAATATCATTTATAATCAGGTGATGTGTCATAATGGTCTTCAGAGGCGGAAGTGTAATGCAATGATTATGAGTTGGATGTGGCACGCTTTCTGGGTCTATTTTGGCTCTCAAAAAGCTCATTTTGGCATTATCAATAGCGCTAAGAAAAAAACTTACAGAAATTACAGAGAAGAGATGGGAGGTAATAAGAAGAGAATTGAACCAGTTAGTTGCAGTCACTGGAAAAAATGTAATGAGGTGTGGAAGATTGTGAAGGAGGGAGGCCTTGCTGTTTATCTGGAGTGGCTTCATGGTGGGAATCCTAATATTACCAGGATTTTTGAGAAAATTTGGAAGGAGGGAAAGATCTTAGTTGGTGATGAGTATATGGAAGTAATGGAGGAAGTCATTGCTGAAGCTACGGGTATGGGAATGGAGGGCATTAAGTTTTATCATGACAGGCTGATTTCAGACAAAGCCTGGGAGTCCTTTCTAGATAACGAGAAAGAGAGGAACAGATTGGTTAAGATTGATACTACTTACCATAACCCTAAGCACATATCTAGACCATGGAGGTATGTTCTTTATGTTATCATCAGCTATATTACTCTAGATGGTAGGTTTACTAGAGCGACTGGGTACCATTTTATGATGTTAAACCATTTTAGACACAAGGTTAAAATTAGTTTACCCTACTATTTTCTCAGTTCGTTAGATGCCACAATTACTAGTTATCAGAAAGACCCTAAGGGGGACCATGCCTCTCATCAAGGGCTTATGTTTCTTGTTTTTGAGGTTCTGAAATCTAAGAAAATGGAAAGGTCTGTGGAGAAGAAGAATTTGAAGGATGCTGAAGAAACTGAAGGTGATGAGGAGTATAGTATGTACGAAGATAACACTGAAAGTGAAGAGGAGGCTAGAGGTTTTGTTACTCCTAAAAATAACAAAAAGGGTAATTCTAAAAAGAAGAATAAACATAGCACTAAAGGGTCAGAGACTGAGAATAGTGATGAGGAAAGTGAGGAGGGCAGCAGAAAGAAAAAAGGTAAAATGAAAATTAAGAAGAAAACCCAGATTGGGGATTCAGAGATCGAGACTGAAATTGAAGTTGTTAGAAAGAAGAAGAACAAGAAAAAAACCCAGATTGGGGATTCAGACACTGAGACTAACATCGAGGCTATCAAAAAGGAGGGAAAAAAAAGCTAAAGAGTTGAGGGCAAGGGCAATATTAATCGTAGAAATAACAATTCTAGCAAGAAAAGAATTGTTCTCACCTCAGATGAGGAAGATTTAAACCCTAAGTATAAGCAGGAGACTAAGGAAAAAGATGAAAAAGATAGTGAAAAAGATGACACTTTTAATAATACCACTGATTTGAAGATTGATACTCAGCAGGGGGATGGTAATTTGGATTAGAATACTAAAAATGTTGATGATTCTGGGTTCATTGGCTATCAGGACAATCTAGAAACAGGGGACCATAATAGTAATGACAAAAAAGGTATTATCGAGGGTTTCTCTGGGCTGGTTAATAACATGTTTAATGACCAGATTATTCTGAAAAACCAAGTTGATAAAATATAGGCGGATATTAAAATTCTCAACAGAATGGGGATTGGGGAAAAACCTGTGGCCAATTGTTTGAAGGAAATGAAAGAAGTTGTTGGTAATTCTGAAGCTCAGGCTGAGTATGCTAATAAGGTGGGAATTATGGAGAGACAAATTAAAGACATTAAAGACAGAGTGAAAAAGGATAACAGTGTGGAACAAATTAAGATTCTGAAGAATAAAGTGAAAAGACTGGAGGCCTCAGTTAAAAAAATAGGGGAACAATGCCTCATCAGCCTCAAAGTGTATTGTGGTCATGCGCAAATTTTAATGGATAAACTAGACATGATTAACAAGGACAAGGATAGCAGTATAGTGGAGACTATGGGCCCGGGATCGTGCAATAGAGCTAGTTCCAAGAAAAAGAGTCCTAAGGAGGATAAAGAAATGGAGGAGCTCAAGACATCGGTCAACAATATGTATATTATGGTCCTTGAAGTTGAGGAACTGGTGAAGGAGATGTAGCTGTTTCTTCTGCTATCCTGTTCGGGTTCTTTTTGCTGTCCCTTCTATCTTCTGCTGTATCTTTGGGAATTTTTTTGTTTGGGGTGTTGCTTTGTTGTTCCTTTCTTCTCTAGTGCTTTGGAACAGATGTTTCTTCTTTCTATTGTATATCTCTCTTTTAACTCTAGGTTGCAGGTCCTTGTAAAACCTGTTGAACTCTTTTTTTTTGTAAAGGTTTCAGGTCCTTGTAAAACCTGCTTTTACTTAATCAGAACAAAGTGCATCTTGGTCCTAGTGCCCTTCCCATACAGTAGGTGTACATGTGAAAATCATAATAAAACTACCCAAGGATAGTATATCCCCAACAATACTGATCCCCATCCTCTACCATGCTGCTTAGCACTTGAGCCCAGCCAATTGAGAATCCCTTGCCTACATGACCAGGTATCAGTCGTCCCCCAATAAGTCCTGCTAGATATAATGCCACCTTCCACAACCGTGGTCATAGCGCCATCACTCCTGCCCATGACATCCACTACCGTGAAGTTGGTATATCTGCATATCTCCTCCCAAAGGCCATCTTCATGTGAGGCTCTGACCCCTCAAAGTAGTACTCAGGTATTATCCCTTCAATTGGCACTCTATAAATCCTCCACACATCGTGAAGGGTAATCATGGCTTCCCCTGTGGGGAAGTGAAAGGTTGATATGGTACTATGCCACCTCTCGATCAGTGTTGACATGAGTGCATTATGTACTATCAAATGGGGCCAGAGGTGTACATGCTCTAATCTGCATAATGTAACAATCCCCCAATCCTCTACAGTCAGCTCCTGCTCTAGCACCATCATCGTTGGAAAGCACTCCCTCGCTCGAAAGGTAATAGTATCCTCCTGCATCCACAATGCTCATGTTAGATATCAAATAATATTCTAGGGCATCGAAAAATGCCCCTAGCCTGATCTAGGGCATAAAAAAATACTCCTGGACCCTCCCCTCTCTCTTCTTTCCTCCTTTTTCCTCTATTTCTAGGTCAATCAATGGAGACGCCAATTTACCCTCATAGACCATGGTTCTTCGCAACCGCTGATCTGCAGAGATGGCTTAGGCTGCCACCTCTTTTCCACACAGACGGTGGAGTTCTTACTCTATTGTCTCTGCCATCTTTTCCTCCTCCCCACTTCCATCACAGATGGCGATTGTGTGATCTCCATCTGTGCAGACGTTGATCACTGATCACTCGTCTGTGAAGACAACAACCTGTCAATTTTCATTTGTGCAAATGATGGTCAGGTGACTGCCGTCAGCGTTGTGGGCCAGTTTGGAGCATGTTTTAGGTGCCATAAATGTGAGAAAAAATATTAAATACGTAATAGAATAGGAGGCCTTCAACTACTCACTGGTGGTCTAGTGTCTGTGAGTTGCTGGTGGATCCTGACTAGCTCTCCAAGCTGCGTATGCTCTCGAACTGCTGCCATTGCTTATCTCTTCTTCCATCTTTTTTCTCTTCATGAGTGAAAATGACTTCTTTTTGGGCCCCGGTGGACTATTTATAGCCCCTTGGGGTCCGTTTCTTCTATCCTTCTCTCCATTTTCTTCTTTGGTCCCTATTTTTCCTCTATTTCTTTTGGACATGCCATGCAATTAGTCTTCTTTCCCTCTTTCCCTGCCTTTTTCGAGAAAATTTTATTAAAAGATTTTATTTTTTTCTATTATTTTCTTGAGGGGGCACACTCCACTCTCGCTCCCTTAGGTTTTTCTAACCTTTATGGGGCATCTTGTTTTCTTTTCTTTGACTCGATGCCACTTCCAACACCGCATCAAAGAGGGGCAAAATGTAGATGTCTAAATTCACCCTTATATTAATTTAATTAATATTCCCATAGCATTATAATTAATTTTAATTAATTAATTATATTTGTTATATTCTTCTATTTATTTAATTAAATATGATTAACTTTCCTTAGTATTTAAATTTAATTTAAATACCATCTCCTTTAATGTATTAAATCTTATTTATATACATTTCCCTCATTAATCCCTTTTAAATAAATTTTAATTTATTTATTCCTCCACATGACTTAATTATACTAAACCACAATTAATCTAAATCTAATTTAGATTAAACTAATTTGATCCTAGATCCTACTCTACCTCACATCACTCTCACCAAATAGACCTACTTACTAATTAACTAAGGTTAATTAAGCTAATTTCTTGATTCCTACACATATTAGTCCTAATTATTTGCTCACACGTGTGATCAAATTTTCAAAAATTCACTTTTTCAAATAATCCTAATTTGGTGCCAACAAGGTTTCTTACAAGCTTGATGACACTTTCTAAAAGTGTTTTATTGAACAAAAACCCTTACACCTCTTAGAATATCCTTCACATGTGTACTTTAAGTACACCTTGACCCATCACATCAAAATTTGCTCACACATGTGTGAGAAAAGTTGGCCTCTTTCATGACTTATGTGTCCCTCATGTGACACCTATGTGGATTTCACATGAGTTCCACCTCATCCAAGCCCTCTCTCTCTCTTCCAAAAAATCTATAAATAGAGGCCATTATCAAGAAAAAATCATCTCTCATTTATGTATTGTTATCATGCTAGTTTAGATTTTGAATTTTATAGCTCATTTTCATGCTTATGCTTTTAGTTCATTTAGAAATCACATCTTAGGTAATTATAGAATGAATCTAGTTTCTTTAAATCTCATGCATATCATTATAGTCTAGTTTTTGCATCTTCATCCTCCATATTTGATGAAGGCTTGAGACAAGTTCCTCATACTTGTTCTTGAGCTCTTCATTTAGTTGCATTTAGTTTCAATCCATAGCATGTATCTTTAATCTAGTAGAATTTAAATATTGTGTTGGGAGAGCACACCCACATAATTCTCTAAGAACAAATCAACAAGGCCTTGGGTGCCCTTGTTCATCTCATCGAAGGTTGTGATGGAATCGTTTGTTGTTTTTGTAGTATGCTTCCTAGCCATGTTAGTTTATTTTAAATTATTTATATCTCTAATGTTTGCATATCTGAGCATGCTCCCAATACGTAGGATTTCAGCACGTACATGTATAACATGATGCCCCTAAAACCTTACCAAGAGAACCTACCGAGGAGGAAGACAAACAAAGATTTCTACAACCGAATGTTGAATTTTAAGATGGAGAGATACTGAGCCTATTTTGGCAAAGTAGGTGAGAAGGCACCATTCCCCGAGAAATATTATTGGAAATACGAAAGATGGAGTGATGAACAGAAGAAAGGCTAGAGATAATACCTGTTTGATATCTTTATTTGAGCCGAAGAAGGTTAAGGAAGCACTAGATAATGAAGATTGGATGAAAGAAATGAAATAAGAGTATGATCAAATTGAGAAGAACAAGACATGGACTTTAGTACCTAGGCCTAAAGAAAAAATGTTATTGGTACTAAATGGATTTTTAGAAACAAACTGAATGAGCATGGAGAAGTTATCAGAAATAAAGCTAGATTAGTTAGCAAAGGGTATGCACAAGAAGAAGGAATTGACTATGGAGAGACTTTTGCACTTGAATAGAATAGAAGGAGTTAGAATAATTCTAGCATATGCTGCTTACAAAGGATTCAAAGTATATTAGATGGATGTTAAGTCTGCATTTCTTAATGTGGTACTTGAAGAAGAAGTATACATTGAGCAACCTGAGGGATTCATTGAGAACATAAACAAGAACAAGGTATATAAGTTACATAAAGATTTATATGGATTGAAACAAGCACCCTGAGCATGGTATGAGAGACTACACTCTTATATAATCAAAATATGATTTCAAAGAACAAGTGATAATAGTAATGTTTACTTGAAATGTGACAGTGATAATAAAGTTTTGATTGCTGAAATTTTTGTTGATGATATTATTTTTGGGGGCAACGACACTTTATGTAAATGATTTTTTGATGAAATGATAAAAGAGTTTGAGATGTCAATCATTGGAGAGATTAAGTTCTTTCTAGGTCTACAAATATAACAAGTTACTGGAGGAATCTATATTACACAAGCCAAGTACATTGAAGAGATTCTTAAAATTTTTGGTATGGAAGATTCCAAACCTATTGGAGCACCAATGGTTACTAGATGTAAATTATCTAAAGAGGATGAAACAAAAGAGGTGGATAATACTCTTTATCGATCAATGATTGTTAAATTGTAGTATGTATTTTACAAAATACCTGATATAGCACACGCTGTTGGAATTGTTGCAAGATTTTCTTCTAATCCAAAGGAAACACATATATCTGTAGTAAAAATAAATTTTAGATACCTGAAAGGCACAGAAGAGTTTGGTTTACTATATAAGAAAGGAGGTTACGTTGATCTACAAGTATACACTGATGTAGATTGGGATGGAAATGTTGATGACAGATAAAGTACTAGTGGAGGTGCATTCTTCCTAGGTGAAAGATTGGTAACATGGCTGAGAAAGAAACAAAGTTGTATTTCACAGTCTACCGTCGAAGCTAAATATATTGTTAATGCTATGAATTGTGCAAACATAGTATGGATTAAGCAGTTACTTGAAGGTACTCAAGAAGATATCATAGATCCGATTACTATCTTTTGTGATAATACAAGTGCTATTAATATATCAAAGAACCAAGTTATGCATTCAAAGACCAAGCACATTTCTATCAAGTATCACTACTTGAGAGAACAAGTTCAAGAGAAGAATGTGAAATTGGAATATGTGAATTCAAATGAACAATTGGCTAATATATTGACAAAGCCACTACCAAAAGATACTTTTGAGTATCTCAGAGATAAATTAGGGGTTCTTCCCCTATTCAATGCTAAGACTATAGTTGGGCTGGGACACATGGTGATCATTCACACTCCCTTAATGGTTAAAAGATCTATAGCTTCACTTAGTAGAAACATGCTGACCATTGATGACATTATTTTTCCATTAGTATGCAAAGAACATTTTCAGTAAACATACACTGAAAGACAGAAGAAAGAGAAAACCAAAAATTAGATATAAGAGATCATTGAAAATGGCTAAGTACAAAGAGAACCAAAGACAGTTCTATGTGTAAACCAAAAATGCAAAGTCAGAAGGATAAAGAGGAACTCGACAGAGGAACCCAAAAAGAAGGTTATAGTGCAACCCGAGAGACAGTCAAAGTGCAACCCGAGAAATAGTTCAAGCAAGGAAACCAAAAGACAGTCAACTGATTTTAAAGCATAACTAACTGACAGAAACTAAAATTCAATTGAAGCCCACAAAATGTGGATTTGACTTCCACACCAGATAAAATAGTCTTGTTCTATTTATAGAATCTTGATTTTTTTTTCAAGCCATTTCTTTAGGGACAAGAAACATGAATGTAAGTGTTTTAATCAGTCTAACTGATTTAAACACATTGTAATGCTTTTACGCCAAAAAATGCAACAACTTTTTTTTTTTTTTAAAGAGAAATTATATTTAAAATTTACAACAAGAGGGTCTAAGGGGAATCATGACTAGAGTCAACATCCCTTAACCCTAGACGCTTTAATTAATTAAAGGATCATGGTTCATAAGTTGAAGGTAATCTGTGTTAATATTACACCCTTTAGGTTAT